>JASUDE010000799.1:0-14724 GCA_034509685.1 Colletotrichum cereale | reverse complement strand
CATCAACTCACCCCCCCCTCGTCTCTATCTCTGTCTTTGATCCTTCATACGTAGTACTACTGCGTAAGTACTGTGTATTCGCACGGGTCGAGCTTCTGTCGGGCCAAGCCGATCCAAGTGAAGCTCTGCTGCGCTGTCCGCACCGCCGGCGCCCATCATTACCTCTTCCCGCCACAGTTGCAGGCCGACCGCCTATCCTCACGGCCATTAGCGCTGTCGCTCCCGCCCACACGTGTCGGCACCGAGACGACGCAGTGGACTATCGGTCGATTGTCCCGCGCCTGTACTCCGTGACAGTGATTAGCTTGCCCCTATCCCTTCTGGTGAGCTCGGGAGCCTTGATGCCCTTCCGATGCTGGGCCGGACCTCGAGTGCGAGATACGTTCGGGTGCCATGTTTCGGCCAACCGTGCATCGATCTTTTCATAAATGCAAATGAACACCCTTCTAGACCAAACAAGAGTCATTTTTCGCTTTCGGGGAGGACCCAGTCAACGCCACGAACGCGTCTTTGCCAGATTACAAACGCGACAGAAAACTCGGAGTGCTATTCTTGGGTTGTGTGTGTGTGTGTGTGTGTGTGTGTGTGTGTGAGCCAGCGAACCCGCCCAACTCCGAGGGGAGTGCGGCCATGTTCCGGCAGTAGCCCTTTCGGGGAATAACTCAAAGCCAGACTACGGCGTAACGGCCATTGGCATCCTAGCTTTCCCTTGCTGGCTCCGTGGTCCCTGTTCCCAACAGAACGTTTTCGGCGCGTGTGTGCGCTAGCTCCCACAACAGTCCCGTCGAACCGTTCGAGCATGTCCCCTGAAAGGGTGTGGAAAGCTCTCGGCCGGCCGGCGGCTAAGAACGCACACAGCACACAGCACACAGCACACACACACACACTCAAGCAGCCACTGCCGTAGCGCTGTTGCAGATGTGATCGATGGCCCAATCTTGCATGCGAAACCGCCGCTCCGTAGGGCCGATTGAGATAAGAGAATGAACCAGAATGCCGTCACCCGTCCGCCCGGCCCTGATTCGGGTAACGCCATTCGCAGCTCAGTTTCGAGTCTTCCCTCCCGCCGTCTTGACTCATCCTCTCAACCGAGTGAGTTTTATCCACTGTCACGGCGAGGCGCTCTCACTCACTCACTAACTCGCTCACACACACACACACACACACACACACACACAAGCGCGCCTCATCAACAAAACTTAGTTTTACGCCAACGTAGGTACGCCATTTTCCCTCTTCGTCTGGCTTACTGAACCTGTCATGTGTCACAACGCCATCCGGTTTCCAATCAACCGTCAACGTGCCTATCGGAGCAAAGCAGGAACCTATTACAGCTCATAAAGGGTCATCTCACACAGACACACACAAACGCAGATTCGTCGTAAAAGTCCGGGCGCCTTCAAAATGGACATCTTCCGCCCAATGACTCTCACAACCCTACACCCCCTCCCCCCCTGGCTGAGCCGCAAGGCCACCAAGAGGCTAGCAGCGAGACAATCAGGGCAGTCCCCTGGCAGCAAGCTCATGGCAGCCCTGGGTGGCGCAGAAACCCCCCCCCCCCCCCCCCGATCTGGCACTTTGCCTGGCGTGCCTGGGTTCACCGTGGCAACTGAAGGTGGTTCCCCCATGTCACCGGGCCAAACATCCGAACCGCAGAACCCGGCATAAAAAGCCTGGCTTAAATGCAAACATGCGCGTTGCAGAACCATCGGTGCGATGACGGTGGCCGCCGTTGGCACGGCGCAACCCGTACCAAAGTATGACGTAGCGCCGACAGTTTTATCTGTACAGGTCGCCAAACAGCCATCCCACCCTTTCGGACGGTGTGACGGTCTGGCCAGCTAACCGGCCCTTTGGTTCTCTCCCTTGGTCTCGGCCGTTTTTCTAGGTTTGGGAGGAGAAGGAGGAGGAGGAGGATAAGTGCTTATGCGGACTTGACAACACGACAACAAGTTCCCGCCATTCGAGACGTCCCTACGTATACACCAACCACGACTCGATGATAACGTAGTGTACGTTCTGGAGGCTCTGCTGTTCGTTCGCTTCCAACAGGCTCGTTGATCTTCTGCGCTCAAACTACAGGTACGACCCTTGGTCGATGGTGCAAAACGGTACCCACAATCACATGAACAACACCACGCCCGCAGGATTGCGATCTGTCTTTGAGTCGGCGATCCTGATTTGTCCCGGGTGACCTACTGTATCCAGATGCTCCTCATCTTCGGCCAACCATGCCAATGACCTTTAGCGACCAGCGCCGCGCGTGGTCGTCCCCATTTACTCTGAGCGAACCAGCCCGCCAGACGTTTGATGTTTCTATCTTGAGTGAGGCTGTGACTGTCCTTTTTTTTTCTCACGATGTTCCCCCTATATCTCCTATGCACCCTACCGAGCCGTCCGTCACACCAAAACCCGCTCCAGCACTACGTCGCAAATTGCTACTCATTCAAACTTTGTGCGAGTACTACTATGCGGTGTGCGTGCGTCCGCCCTCCCGTGCCGCCCGGGACACCGGAGCCGGGGGGGTAGGGGGGAGGGGGCCATCGACTCCCTCCGACAATAGGCTACCGTCAACCATCGTGAAGCAAACGACGGCTAACCCCCCTCATGCGAGCGACGAGTTTCGGCCACCGTTCTAGACCGCTCACCCGCGACATGGAGGAAGATGGGGATTTACCCCTCCAACCCGCCTCCCCTCGTGCCCCTCATGGTGAGTGAGGAGAGAGAAGGAGCTCCGGGACTGCATGCAGGACAAGACAAGCTGCCGGGGTTCTGTGCACCATGCAAGTGGTGTAAGTGGTGCCGACTTTGTGCTGCCGAGAGATGATACCTATCTCAGCCCTCCCGCCCGTCGAATCCGCACGCCAGACTCTCAGCCTCTCCACCGGGAGTGGGTATATCGACCGTTCCAGCTGCTGTCTCGCCCGTGCGTGCCTGTGATGACAAAAAGGGGCCTCCTCCATCTCTTCCCCCGTCCCTCCTCTCGGTTTGCCCAATGCGGAAATCCCGGGCCTTGATCCGTTTTTTCTTCTTCCTTATTCTTCCCTTCGAGTCATCGAGACTTTACGATCCAGAGGTGTTCCCGGCACCCACCTCGCTTCTCGTTTGCCTCCCTCTTCCCAGAGGTCCCGTATCACATGAAAGTCGCCCCCCCCCCCCCGGGGCCCCGGTTGCCACTTAACACTGCATGTCCGTTTTCTCCGTCTCTCTACACCGTATCTCTCTCGACTCCCAAAAACCCTCCTCCCCCTCTTTCCTAAGCTGGATTCGGCGCCGGACCCGAGGAGAAGAACGGAGGTCCCCAGCATGCCAGATCCATCGCCAAGCACACGCCTGCACTGCCTGCCTTGGGCGGATCTAGCAAAATGACGGCATCTCCTAGCGTGAAGTGTGGTCTAGTGTATCAAAAAGGCGCGCGATTTGCTCCTGCAAAATCTCTTCTTTGCCTCATGATCGCGAGATCCATCGAACCGCCCGTCGTGAGGGCCTAGCTCGACAAAGTTCGATTCTAGATGGCCATCTCTCTTCGATCCACACACATGGCGTTTGCGAGAATAATGTACACCCCTTGTGTTGCTCTCGTTTGGCGACCTTTGACCCACGATCAGCCCTGGGGGGGGGGGGGGGGGGGGGGCCCCCCCCCCGCGGACAACCGAAAGCATGCCCGGGACCGGGAAGAGCTCCCAACTGTGGAGTCTTTTCCACTGGCTCACTTTTCCTAATTCTAATCTTTCTTTTGCCCTCGATAGGTTTTTATGGAAGCACATGCTCGGTAGAACCACTCTACCAAAGGGTCCAGAGCGTACAAGTGGGGGAGTGAGGGAGAAAAAGAGAGACAGATAGAGATGGAGAAAAACAGCAGGCTGGCAGTACCAAAATAAGATGAGACGAAGTATCAGCTCCTACTCCTCTTCCTCGTCGCGGCCGTCGAAACATAGGCGGTAACGGGGGCTATCTCGCGGTGCGTAGGTGTCGTGCCCACTATAAGACGACGGAAGTTGCAGCCGGGGGCTCTACGCCGGCGGCAACTCTGTTTTACGGATTCTGGATCGCTGGTGATGTGTCCATCCGTACCAAGGTACGCTTGCCAAGGAGGAGTAGGTAGAGAGAGGAGGAGGGGGGGGGTCTTTCCGCGAGTTGGATCAACGGCGGACGAGGCCGCTAAGCTTTTCGGGCGCGGCACGTTCTCAAGTGTCATCCGGCATTGGACGATCTCATCTGGGCCAGAGTTCAGAACATATGAAACGAGCATCGTCCTGGGCGAGGTCGAGAACCTGTACGGCGAGAAAGAGGGATCATGACGGATGGCCACCTCGCTGTTGTGACGACGGGGAGAACTCCGACGACAGATGCAAGACAATGCGAGGTTGACGACTCAAGCGATGTGAGTGAGTATGTGATACGTCGTGATTCGGTGCAACACTGGCGGCGCATGTGAAAGATTGCTTTTTCACATGTGAAGACATCCTCCCATGGACGTCATACGTTGCCGCGCGTCTTCGACCTCTGGCCGGTTTGCCCGTCCAAGACCCGGACGGGGACGAATGGCCTCATCGGTCTCGCATGATGCCATACCGACAGAAATTTCCATCGTTTCAAAGAGGTCCCAAAGGCCCGATGTGTCTGAGACCAGACCAAGAACCAGACCAGACCAGGACACGACGCATGCATGTAAACAAAGTTGAGGCGCGAAACATTGTCTACACCGGCCGGCCGGCAGGGAGCAAGGATCATCGCTCACGCAACACGGGTGGCTCCAAAGCTTCCCTGCCCTTTTCGTCGGTGAGCGGTCAATGTCACCCAGCCGTGCCGATGGTCGACTCGGATGCGGCACCGTCATTGTTGAACCCCCACGCCCACAGACTTGCGGCAAAACCTACCACACATCCCGGGATCCACCTGATATCAGATGCGTTTTAACTTTTTATTCATTTCTATTTTTTTCTCGTGTCGTGTAAGAAAAAAAAAATAGTCCAAGGGGAGGCGGGCCAATCGCAGAGTCCTCCTCCAGAAACGAGACACCGATCCCTTTCATTTCTTTCCTTGCCTGGTTGGTTGGTGTTGGCGTCGATCGTTTCTGTGATGGGTTACCTCGAGACGGGCAGACCGCGCCTGGCGGTAATATGGATGGGTAATCCGGGTGAAGCTATCATGAAGTGTCAGCGGCGATCAGACGGTGTGCAGCGGGACGGGCCTCTTGAGGAAATGACCAGTCATCTTCCAACCTGGTAAAGCAATGCCCTGCGGACAAGGCCGCCTCCCTACCCCCTGGCCCCATCACGTCGGGTTCGAGTCTGTCCAATTTCCCATCGCAGCCCAACGGGACATGGCCCCCTTGTCGTCTCGAGGCTTGTTAGAGGGGGCGCCTGCTCGAATTACTATTAAACACAGCGCGGGTCGGTTACAAGACAGTGGATAAGATCGGGGAATTTCCAATTCCAAAGGGAAGGGAGGGGGTAATACATCGAACGTCTCCCTTGGGATCGCCGACGTCGTAGCGTAGAACCGACATCGACAGGAGGCGAGAGGCGAGAGGATGATGCCACAGCAACGGTCGGACCGCGAGTCGCTGTCCTCTGGTTTGACTCAAAGGCTTCCATGGTTCTTGGCCCCTTGTCTGGCTGACGACTTCTCCGTGCGCCAAACGCCAGCCTGTCGAACCGTCATGTAATCCGGACTCGAACAGGGAGTCGTGCAATGGATGATGAAGCTTATGCATAACGTGTACTAGTGTGACACGTTTTTGATAAGCACGCCAGACAGCGTTCGTTATTATGTACGGATAGTTCCTGTGGTACGGAGTATTGGTTGAATAGCTCGGCAGTCTTTTGTGCAGGGCTTATAATGTTATCATGTGCTTCGACTATTTACATAGACGGGTGCCCCATACCACCCGACGGGCAGATCAAGCGAATTGCATAAGCCCGTAGTTGTCTTCACGAGTTGTGGTGACAGACACGCTTGACAAAATAGGATTACTAATTGAGTTGTGGTGCACCAGAACCAACATGCGCGTGAGTATCGGGAAAGTTATCGTCGATGTGCAGCGGTCTCTCACTTTGATAATATTGTGCCTTGCAGAAAGAAACGAATCGGATTCTCTGCTCCATGTTCGGTTGAATACACGTTCCTCACGTGTTGTGGATGGTTTTCTTGGTTGGGATCGCACACACCATATGCGTTAGTTTGGTGAACCAAAGGCACTGCGAACCTCCCTCCGCCGGAGAAACATGGAATGTTGAAGAAGCTGTCTGTGTCTTTGGCCATTTCTGTTTGACTCCAGAATCATGGAGCGACAGTTTCTGGTTACCCTATAAATCAAAAGGTAAATACTAGGCGTAGTTCCTAGGCTGAAGGGGATTGGATAGTTTTGAGGCTGGTCGTGCCTGCGCCGTGGAACATCACAGAATAAGGTCTGACGGTGATAGCCTCACAACACACCTTAAAATCCGCCGACCATAACTATGTAGCTTGCTTTCTCATCAAAAGCTTCTATATCTCCCTTAAATACGCACACCGGGGCATTTCTTATTGCCAAAAGAGGACAATTCTTGATACACCATTCCAGTCTCGCGCTTCTAAACACCATCACACACAAGAAAGCCATTCTCGATAAACCATTCCAATTTCTGCCTAGCATCTCCAAGCAAAAGTCATCTCAGCTTCTGTTAAACACACAATGCTTCGCCACATCATTAAGCGCGTGGCCCCCCTTCCTCGCCCCGCACCCATTGTCTGTAGTCCCTGGGGCTCTTACACCGGGCTTGACGCCATCGAAAGAGACGGCAGATGCAACAGAGACCCTGCCGAGCGTTTCGGGTTTGCACGATGCATGGCAATCAGACAGCAAGATCAGCTCCACACGGACCGAAGGCAACTGCTGGAAGAGCAGGCGGAGGATAACCTAGCCCTCGAGGCAGAGTACGACGCGAGGGTGCAGGAGATCTTGGACGAGTACAACAGCAATCTCCAAAGCCTCCGCACAGATCCAAGGTCCAACGGCAACGTCCTCAAAGCCAAGAGGTTCACAAAGAGGCTGCAACGCCGGGTCAAGGATGTCCAGAAAGAGAGATTCCGCAACAAGACTTGGCTGAACCTGTGGTATGAAGACAGAGCAAATCACTACATGGACCTTTTGCGAAAGGAGTGGTTTTCCAGCAACTACTGCTACGATTATCCTTTCTGGGGAGACGAGGTGGCTCGAAATGTCGAGCTCTGAGACCTGGATTGGACAAGGAGCTTGTGGACGAGTGAGAGACAGAGAGAGAGAGAGAGAGATGGCATAACACATGTATTCAATCACGAGGGCCAGGAGGTCTTTGAGACAGGCTATTGAGGGACCCCGAGGAGGATTCGGACAAGCAGGCAATTGATGAGGGTGTTGGCATAGGCCCGAGCAAAAGGCTCAAGCTAACCTCGCAAAATACCATGTCAATTCTGACATGAAATCATCAGCACGCAAGCTGCCAACAGGATACGTTGTTTCGAGATACCCCAACCTGTTGAAGAGGCGCTCCTCGCCAAAGAGTGACATGGGCACATCCTCCTCATGCATGCTGATCTCGGTCTCGCCTTCCATCTGCCTCAGGACCAAGCCGATGTCGATGTACTCTGCGAGCCCGAAATACTTGGCGTCGTAATGATACCACAGCATGTAAAGCACATTCACAGGCTGGCCGACAGGGAAGTCCTCTGCACAGTCGGGCCGGAAGTCGTGGACCTCTTCGTCCGAGAGCCTGCCCACGCTGTCGAGGACTATCGGGTACCTCGTCTTTCCGTCCGGCCCCTGGACAGCCGTCACCACACCTTTTCTCAGATCTCCCTTGACCTCGACTGAGTGGTACCTCCGAGCCATCCAGGCGGTGAAGGGGAGGGGCTGGTCAAAGGCTGTGCCCATGGCGGGCGTGATCACCGGCTTGATCATGATGTTTCCGCTGACCGGATATCGTGTATACATGTCGTTCTTCACCCTTCCATTCCTTGTCGACGCCCATGACCATGTCGGAACGAGCCAGCTCTCCTGTCTCGCTCCTGGCGGTCCGTCGGGATCAACGTACCACATCAGCTCCATCTCCAGGAAGTGGTAGAAGAGACCGAACGAAGATCGCAAATGCGTCCATCTCTGTGCCACTGATGTGATGCCGTTTATTGCTAGGAACTTATCTGACGCGTAGGTGATGGAGAGCGGGGAGTAGTTGGACAGGAACGACCACCACGTCTTGAGAAAGGGCCAGTAGTGCGAATGAGGATGATCGAGTTCGGACACGACGACCATGAAATCGCCAAAGGGATCCGGGTCTCCCTCTCTCATGTTCTCTGGATAAACCTGGTAGGGTTTCGACGTATTATTGCCTTGGAGGAAGACGGCCATGTTTACCGCATGGCCAGGCAAGCCGCCCTTGTAGGCGGGGTAGCCATCCGAGTCGTAGTCTCTATCAGGGTTTTCTTCAGAAAGGCGCCCACGCGGTTCTTCTTGCTCTTTCTCGGGACAAGTCGAAACGATGTCTTCTGCGCGGCTCGTTGCGTCTTCCGAACTCAGACATAGGTCGGACATGGTAGCTAGGGTGGAGTTGGGGTCCGGCTCCGGCGTAAAGTTGTAATGCGCGACGACTCCGTCGGCCGTATGTTCCAAGTAGAGTGTCCCCTGGACAACAAGGGCGCCTTTGCCGTCTTGTTCTGTGTCCTCGTCGCTTTCTAGGTGTTTTTCTTCATCGGATGCAGTCTCGCGCTCATTGCTGCGACGCCTTGAATGGGTCCCCGCCAGAGACCCCGCGTCATCCTCCGGTACCTCTCCCGTCTCTTTGATATCGGACTGCTCATCCTCTGGAACCTCACGAGAGCCTTCGCCATCGTCATCCTCAACTTCAGTTACCCTCGCTGGCTCTTTCTTCAGAGGCAAACGCCAGTCTCTGAAGTAGGCGAATATGTCCTTCGGGTGCGTCGGGGTCTCTTCCGCCTCCATCGTCCTTCGGAACTTGAGATCGGGGCTCGCGACGGAGGCATCACATTCGCGACACTCCCAGACAACGGAGCCCCTGGTGAAGATGAGGGACCGTGGCGATATCATCCGTTCCTGGCACACCCAGGCCCGCGAGTCGAGTGCGTTGATGCTCTCGGGGTTGGAGTCTTGCTTGGTGAGTCCTGCGTTGCTATCGAGGCCATCGTTCGCAGCAATCGTGCAAGTTGCGTTGTCGTAGATGATAGCCATGCGTTGCGCCTCGCTTTTCCAGTCTTCTTTATCGTCCTGGACGATGCAAAGCGAGTCGATCCAGATGTAGGACAGCCCCATCCCCCGAGCGACGTAGATCGCATCGCGGAAAGTATCCGGCAACTCCGTTATCCGAACACCCGTCTCGATCATGTCGTTTAGGTTCCCCTTGTTGGTGCAGCATGTCTCGTGGGTGCCCCATCGATGGCTAAGGGCGACGTATCGCGTGTCTGGGCCCAGCGAATCGGAAAGTCGGAGACGAACAACGTCGGATTCCTCCGACGCCGGATGGAGAGGGAAGAAGAGCAGACGTGTCGCAACCAGTCCCTTGCCTTCTAGATCGCTTATCAGCAGCGCATTGTCGGTGCAGAACACGGTGCTATGGCGTGCTGTTTTACCACATGATGGGTGGTTTGCGCCGCACTCTTCCAACCACCTGGTGGCTAACGGAACGACCGTTTTGTGGATAAAGTCTTCTCCGCGCATTGCCTTCGGGTGTGGTGAAGGGAGTTTGGTGCTGTGAGAAGTCAAAATAACGCAATAATACTGCAACAGCGGCTAGCTCTCTAGTCTGCCGGCTGCTGTTCACTTATGTTATATATGGGAGATGTCGCGAAAAAACGACGCCGTTAATTGCGGGCAGCAATTAACGCCTTATATCACATATGCCTTATGACACACCCCCCCAGATCGCAGAGATCCTATCTATGTGGTCTGACTGCCTATATAATCACTAGGTTAATAGGGAAGCTTATAACCCCCCTAGATCTATAATTAAGGGATATCTATAGTGTTTATAGGACTTAAATCTATAGGGTCTATAACACTTAGACGCTAACTACACTTACCTTTAACTATTCTAGTATAAAGCTAATAAAGCAAACTAGGCTTATAACTATTATAAAAAAACAACGCTATTAATTATAAGTAGTAATTAACGCCTTATATTATATATACCTTATAATATACCCCCCTAGATTATAAAGATCCTATCTATATAGTCTAACTACCTATATAATTACTAGGTTAATAGGGAAGCTTATAACCCCCCTAGATCTGTAATTAAGGGATATCTATAGTGTTTATAAGACTTAAACCTATAGGGTCTATAACACTTAGACGCTAACTACACTTGCCTTTAACTATTCTAGCATAAGGCTTGTAAAGCAAACTAGGCTTATAACTGTTGCGAAAAAACGACGCCGTTAATTGCGGGCAGCAATTAACGCCTTATATCACATATGCCTTGTGACAGGAGACAAGTCGATGAGGCTTTCATGTTGCTGCCTAGAGGAATACGCTCTTATTGTTGATGTTGAGAGGACTACAGCACAGCCACTACGTCGAGCATGGTTTCGAGCAAGCGGGATTCGCTAAAGTTGCCTTCAGAGGCATAGCGGCCCTGTTACCTGCAGCTGGTGGCCAAGACTGTCAGCAATAATGCCGTGCAGTGATTCTACTGGACCCATTGAAGTAGGCGAAGTAGAAAAAACTTGGGCACTGTCCGACTCGAGAAAGCCGTCACTGTTGTGTCCCCTGGTTCCAGAATGAACCGTAAGTTACGTAGCTATTATTGCAACATGGATTGCATATCTAATAAAATTAGTCGCGGATGGCGCGCGTCAATCCCGGACTCGGAGACCACCCATCGTAAGCTCCCAACTCCGCACTGTTCCGAGGGCAAGGTTGGCTGATTGCTTTAGCATCTTGAGTGAGGTCTTGATCAGCTAACCAGATGTATGCCCAAGCCTGCAGTTACTATTAGATTACAGAGTAAAGTGAAGCCACCAAATAAGCCCGGCAATATTAGAGATATTTATCAAGAGAAACCTAGAGAGTTTCTCTGTTACTTTACTATAATATTCCGCTACATTTAACATTAGGAGCCTTTAATAACGTCTTGTACTACTAAATTCTCTACAACCTAAGGAAAAGAAGGGTTAACGAAGTAGCCGTCTAATAGATTGTAAGTTTCCTAAGACGAAGGAAAACAGAAGTAAATATAGACAGCCATTCTCCCTAGCGATATTTTCCCTAAAGCCTCTTGTGTTAGGTCTGAGGTGGTGTTGTTACCTACCTGACTGCTATCGTCCTATCCAAGCCGTACAAACTAAATATTAGAGGCTATTATAGTGCTAAGTAAAGGAGTTAGCAGCTAAGTAGTTAGGGGTTAGTAGTAACTATTATTCTAATCTATCCTCCTCCTAACCTAGGATTATTATAAAAAAACCCTCTCTTATACTTTTATTAGCTTAATATTATTCTATTCTACTACTATCTTAAGCCCTACCTAGCTCCCCCTTAGTACCCCCCCCTTTTAGCACCTAATATAATCCCCTCCCTCTAAGGTTTTATTTTTAAGACTTAGAAAGCTAGTTTATATAACCCTATATCTTAGAAGAGTCTAGGAACTTTACTAGGCTTAATAAACTACTAAGGGGTAGCTATCTCTTTAGCTAGCTACTACTTTTTAGCCTTACCTTCTTACTATTATAGCTTAGCTAGGCTAGTAGTTTTTTAGTCCCCCCCTAAAGCTAAGTCTAACTACCTTTAGCTTAAAATATAAGTCTTTAGCTATATTACTATTTAAGTTTATAGCTACTTACTTTATAGTAAAAATACTTTATTTACTTATAATATATATTTACTATTTTACTTTTATTACTTCTTCTATAGTTATTTTACTTATATTTTAGTTAAGCTTGTAGTTACTTAGTTTTCCCTTAGGGCTAAGTCTAAATACCTTTAGCTTAAAATATAAGTTTTTTATTATATAACTATTATATAACTTATTCTATAGTAAGGTACTTTATTTACTTTAAATATATATATATTATTTTTACTTTTATTTCTTTTACTTAAATTTTTTTTTTAACTAGTAGCTTTTTAGTAGTACTTTTACTTATACTTTTATTTTTCTAAGTTAGTAAGCCTTAAGTTATATTACTTTTATAAAAGCTATAAATATTAGTATTATTATACTTAGGGTAAGCTAGTAGTACTTTAGTAATCTTTTACTATAACCCTTAGTTATAAATCTTATAGACTTTATAAGTAGAAGTTATTATTATAAGTTACTTATATACCTACCTTTTTTCTATCTAACTAAAAGAGTTAACTTTTTCTAATAGACTTTTTTTTTTTTACTTTTTTTTTTTTATAATACTTTTACTTTTTTATTATTTTCTACTACTACTACTATAGTAGTAATAGTAGTAATAATAGTACTAGTAATAATAGTATTAATACTAGTAGTATTAGTACTAGTAGTAGTAGTATTAGCTTTTTTACTACTACTACTATATTTATACTTATACTACTACTACTACCTAACCCTTTACTTCTACCTTTTAGCCCTTTTAGTAAGTAAAGTAGCTTTACTATTTTCCTACCCTCTAGCCTATTTAGTAACCTAAGTAGCTTTACTACTTCTTTACTAGCCTTTAGCTACCTTTATATTACTTATACTAACTATACTAACTATACTATAAATAAAGGTATTTATACTATCCCCTATTATTACTACCTTTAGTAAATAGCTAACTAAAAGTTAACTATAATAGCTACCTTTTTAGCTAACCTTTTTTACTATATTAAGACTACTTATATACTTTTTCTCTCTTAATACCCTCTTAATACTCCTCTAACACTTTATTTCCTAATAGTTTTTAGCTACTAGTAATAAGTATACTTACTATACTACTATATATAATAAGACTTATATTTTAATATACTTTTTTTTCTTTTTATTAGCTATTCTTATAGCTATTAGGTAGTTATTAATCCCCTATAGGCTACTTATACTACTACTATAGCTACTATTAAGCTATACTACCTCTTTAAGAAGCTTTACTAGGTTTATAATACCTAGCTTACCTATTCTAACGTAGCTATATATACCCTCTTACTACCTCTTAATACTCCTTTATCCTAACGTTTTATAAGCTAAAATTACTAAAGCCTAAGTTATAAGTAAGAAGGCGCTTTAGTACTAGATTAACTAAGCTAAGCTCCCTAACGCTAAGCGTAAAGCTAAAGTAAAAAAAAAAAGTAGCTTTTCTACTAGTATTATACTACTACTCTTAAGGCTAGTACTAATACTACCTAGCGTTAGGCTAAAGTAGCTAAGTCTTTAGTTAAAACTACTAAAGTTACTACTATAGCTATTAAAGCCTAAACTACTACTTTTTAAAAGTAAACTACTACTATTATAGCTTAAATTACTTTTTTTTAAAGTAGTTTTAAACTTACTTTTAGATTATATATACTTTTAGCTTCTCTTTATTACCTCTTAGGTAGTTTCTTTTTATTAATACGCTTTTTTTAGTATATTAGTAAGCTAGACTTTACTATTAGTAATAGTAGTCTTTACCCCTAGGGAGATGAGGTAGAAAAAGAGAAAAAAAGTAAGAATAAAGAGGAAGATAATAACCTAAATACTTAGTCTCCTTACTACTACCTCTTTAATACCCCTTTAGCTCTTTTTTTAGTTTATTTTTTTTACTTACCTCTAGGTAATAGATCTCTAGCCTTTTAGAATACTTATACTTCTTAGCTTTAGTACTAATAGAAATAATACTAAACTAGCTAATAGCTATATAAACGTCTACCTTAACTATCCCCTTATACCCCTTTAGTAACCCCCTATTTATATTTTTATTATAAATTATTTATTATATTCTATTATAGTTCTTAGGAGTTCTCTTTTTTTTTATAGCTTTTTTACTTAATTAAATACTATTTATTCCTCTATAGACCTTTATATACTACTATCTTATTAACTTAGTAGACGTTAGTAACACAGCCCTCCTAGCAGCTATTCTAGATCTAATAGGAATATTAAGGCTATAATAGTAGTAAAGTATTACACTAGCGCCTTATAAAGTAACGTAGTATAAAGGTAAAAAATAATAGAAGTAAGTAATAATAAGGAAACTAAATAAAGGTTATAAAATAAAAAGTAGGTCTTAGAAGTAAGGTATTATTATAGTTAACCTTCCTACTAAAGAAGGTTAATAGTATAAAGGCTTATATACTCTATAGGTATATAAATATATATATACCTATAGGGATATCTTCTTTTAGCCTATCTATCTACTTTATTCTATAATAAGTACCCCCCTTTAGAAGAAATACTTATCCTAAGTATACTAGAATATAGAAAAAAAAGTTACTATTAATCTACTATATTATCTATTACCTTTCTCCTATATCCTATATATTCTTCTTTTACTTATTATCTTTAAAATTAATTTCTATAGTATAGTACTTCTTACGACTACCTTAAGCTAAAGTAGCTAGTAAGTTAGGTTAGTATATATACTTAGTAGTACGCTAGAGAATTATAACTAATAAGGTGTAAGTAGATTAAGAAGCTAAGGTATATATATAGGCATCCTTAATAGTATTAAAGAGTTTCTTTTTTATACTAGTAACCTTATTAATAAAGGCTTTAAACTTATTACCTTTAAACTTATTAAGGGTATTAAGGTTATTAGCCTTCTTATTAAGTAAGG
>JASUDE010000798.1:0-14730 GCA_034509685.1 Colletotrichum cereale | reverse complement strand
TACTACTATTAATTATTATATATTAGTTATATTACTTACCTAATAATATTTTCTTTAGGAATATTATATTTCTTAAGAATATTATTCTTAAAAATTTATTATATATATAATCTAGTATAGAAGTTATTTAAATACTTAAATCCTATTATTATTAATGTTAGTATATATTAATAGTTAATAGTTACTTAATAATACTAAGTAACTAGTAATATTATTATTATAATGCTTAGTATTACTAAACCTACTAGGTTTAATAGGTTTATCTGTAATACCTACTATAGTAATTAGCTATAGTTTAGCTATAGTATTTACTATAGCTAATAGTGTACTTTACTGCCTGTTTAATTAGGCAGCCTATAATAGTTATACTTCTTAGTTACGTATAATTAAACTAAAACCCCTTATTTATTACTTACTTATTAATACGTATAGTTAACTATATTATAACCCCCTTATAATAATACCTATACTAATTAGTAGTAGTTAGTTTTATAGTAAACTACTACTATAATTTACTATAGATTAGTAAGAATTTACTAAAAGAGATAATTTAACTAAGAGAAACGCCTAAAAAGAGTTATACTATAAATAGAGAGTATATAATAAAACCACTTATAGATATAACTTATAACTATTTTATACTACTTACTAAGAAGACCCCTTATTACCTAATATAGTAGTAAGAAGTCTAATTAGCTAATTTAAAGTAAATAAGTAACTTACCCCTTTAGTAAGTAGAGAAGACGCTAAGAATATATAGCTATCCTACACCCTTTTATAACTTTATTACTTTATAAGAAGTTAATTCTAAACTATAAAAAACACCTTAATTTATATACTATTAGATAATCTAACCTTTATATAGTTACTAAAGAGTAACTATTATAATACTTAGTATTACTAAACCTACTAGGTTTAATAGGTTTATTCCTAATACCTACTTATTAAATTTAGTAGGTTATAGGGGTTAATTTACAGTATATTAACTTATGTGTTTTCTTCTGTTTTTTTTTACGCCTTATAGTAGAAATTCACCTATAAGGTTATCCCTTAAGGGGTAAATAGTAGTAAATCTATAGCCTCTTATTAGCCTAATTCCCTTATAAAGTAAGGTATATTACCTATAGATTCCCTAGTACTTCGCTATACCCTACTATACTATTTTACTAAATTTAAGACACCCCCTTAGGGCTGCCTAATTCTATAGGGTAATAACCTATAATAAGGCTAGCTTAACCTTACTTTATATAGTATATTTCTCTTTTATATTATTAATATCTTATATATTATCTTTTACTATATTTACTTTCTATTTTAATTTATCTTTTTTTATCTTATATATATAATTAGCTTTAATTTATACCTATTAATTACTTATACGTAATTACTATATAAATTTAGTAAAAGGTTATACTATAAGTGCTTTTATTATCTTATCTACTATTATCTTAGTAAATTACTAATACTTTATAATAATCCTTCTTTTAGTAACCTTTTAGTATAGCTAGTAGTTATAAATATCTATATAGTAAAGCTTTATCTATAGCTAGATTATCTTAGTACTAATAAGGTATATAGTTTATATATTTTTATAGTTAATTTAAACTATAGGTTACTTTATAGCCTCCTTACTAGGTAATAGTTAGGTGTTAGCCTTACGTTCTATAGGTAATTTTACCTTTAGTGTAGTAATTAGTTAATTAGTAAAAAGTTCTTCTTTTAAAGTAGAAGAGAAAGCTAAAAGCTTTACCTTAGTAGTTAACGTTATAATAGTATTTTACTTATTAGCTTATTATATTACTATTCCTTTAAATAACTTTATTACTACTACTTATAAGCTTTTTCTATTTAGATTATTAGTAAAGCTTATATTAGTAGATACCTTAAGGGTATTATTATAGCTACTTTTATTTATACTATATATAGAGTAAAAGTACTATAAATAATAAAGATAATTTAGTATATAGTCTACTACTTATTAGTAAATATCTCTAGGATTATAGTTAAATTATACTAACTAGCTTACTATAAAAGTAATATTTAACTAAGTTATTACTATAGTATATAATATTATCTCTATTCTTTACTAATAGTAAGTAACCTCTTATAAAAAGGTAATTCCTTTATAAAGTAGTAAATCTTTCTTACCTATTAGGGTTAATTTTAATATATTATTTTTATATAGTAACTTTATAGCCTTTTTATAATATACTAACTATAATAGCTAAAAACGTTTTATAAATTAATTATATAGTACTTTAATACCTAAGAACTACTAAAGTAGCTTACTATCTTTAAGGTAATATTATCTTTAGAGGGCTACTATTACTTCTTAAGTAGTAGGCTTATCTTTATAGTTAAAGGTAAGTATATAGTTATCTATATAAAAGAAGAATATAAGGCTATTTTCTTTTAGTAGTACTTTTTACCTACTATATAGTAAAACCTAAGCTTATAAAGGCTTTTCTTAGAGTACTTTTACTATAGTAATAGTAATTAGTAAAAGCTATATAGTGCTTTCTAAAGCTAAAGAATTTAGCCTATATAGTAATAGCCTAGTAGTATCTCTATATATATAGTTTTATTAATTTCTATATAGATAAAGGCGTTTACTATATTATATTAAAAAAGCTTTAGATTAAATTATATAGTAATTACTATTAGTGTTTTAAATAATATACCTTTAAGTATAGCTACATAAGTATTATATAAATCTTTTACCTATTAATTACTATAGATTACTAGCCTTACTTTAAATTTAGTAAGTTTACTATACTTATCTAGCTTATAGGTATATACCTATTAGTAACTAAGTACTTAGTGCTTTATAGCTTTTTTTTATATTACTTTACGCTATAATTATAATTCTTTATAGCTATATAGGTAGCTTTTTTCTACTTCCTTAAATTTACTTTTATATAGGTGGTTTTTTAACTTACTATATAATAGAAGGGTGTAAAGTGTTTACTAATAAGTACTAATTAGGTTTTTTACCTAAACATAAGGGTAATTAGTCTCTTTAGTAGTTAAATTACCTATTATTTACTTATAGGTTACCTTAGTAAGAAAAGCTACTTTAAATAAAATTTATAGGATATTTACTTTTAATTTACTAAGGCTTATAGTGAAGTCTATACCTTTTTTATATCTAAAAGTATTTTATATATATAAGGTAGAAAAATATAGTATATTTAATAATATATTAGATATAGGCTAGGTAGAAAAAGGTAGTATATTCTTTACTAATATATATATATAGGTAAGGTAAAAAAAGGTAATATACTTACTAATATTAATAGTATATTTACTTATAAGGTAAAGCTTTTTATATTATTATTACTATAGTCTTTTATAGTATTTACTTATAAAGTAAAGTATTTTATAGTATTATTATAATGTTTTATAGTATTTACTTATAAAGTAAAGTATTTTATAGTATTATTATAATCTTTAATAGTATTTACTTATAAAGTAAAGTATTTTATAATATTATTATTACTTTTACCCCTTATATTAAGCTTTACTAAAGCGCTAAAGAATACAGCTAGTAGTAATAAAAGAGGCGTTAGCTAAAGAGTAAAAGTTACTTATAAATATCTATACTCCTTCTTAAAAGCTTTATAGTTACTTAGTATAGCCTTAGTATACTATCCTTTAATAATATTACTTTCTTTCTTATTAATTTCTTTAGCCTATAGGGCTAATATACTTTATCCAATAAGTTATTTAATTTACACCTAAATAGTAGTAAGATCCTAGTCTTATAGTTTATTAAGTAAGTAGTTAATTAACCTATTAAATTTCTCTTTTTTATTAAATATTACGTTACGTATAGTAAATACCTTATCCTTAATAGAATACTATATATAGTATAAATTACTTAAAGTATAACTAATTAAGTAACTAATCTATACTTATAGAGATAACTTCTTTTACTTATTACGCCTAAGTTATACGTTAGCTATTAAGGTAAAAGCTTAGTAGCTATACGCTTATATATAGGAAAGGTTAGGCTTTATATATAGATTTATAATATTAGTAAATAGATTAAAGTATAAATACTATACTTAATATAGGGATTTCTACCTCCTAACTACTAATAGTATATAGTTATATAGGTATATTACTACTATATATATCTCTAGCTATAAAGCTTTAGGTAATTTTATATTAATTCTTATATATTTTACCTTAAGGTAGATAATTATAGTAATACGCTTAGCTACTTTATTTTACACTTAGGTATTTAGTACTAAGTACTTTATAGTTACTCTATAGGTAGTAATTATCTTTATTACTTACTTATAGTAAAGTATTTCTCTATTAGTCTTAATAACCTTTACCTATATACTATAATTCTTTTTAAGATATATAAGGAATTTATATAGCGTTTAGTTAATTATATTACTTTTATAGTCTTATAGGTAGAAATTCTATAATATTCCTAATATATAGTTACTAATAAGTATCTATAAGGTGTATCTACTATACCCCTTATTAAATATATAGAAGTTAATTACTATTTAGTTACTAGGTTTTATAGTATTTATACTCTTATAAGGCTACTACTACACTTAGTACTTTATTTTACTAAGGCTATAGGCTATATAGTTATAAATTATTATATTATAGCTACTAGTTATTTATACTCCTTAGGTAGCGTTAGTTAATTAGTAGAGGGCTGCTACACTTAAATACCTAAGCTAGTAGTACTATAGCTTTATATCTCTATATATAGGTTTTTTTTATATTACTATAGTATAGTAATACTTTTTCTATAGTAGTAAAAGCGTATTATTAGCGCTTCTTTATAAGATAAATACAGCTATATTATTAGATTTAATAATAAAGTAGTGTTTAAGTATATATTAATTATTCTTTTTAGTAATATACTAAATTAATAAGTAGTTAGATTAATAAAAGTAGTTATTTCTTAGGCTAGTATCTTACTAAATACCTATCTTCTTTAGTTAGTTAAAAGAGATAAGGTTTACTATAAAGTTATAGTAAAGGATTACTTTATAAAGGTATATCTTTACTAATTTATTATTACCTTTTATATATACTTTAGTTATTTTATATCTTTAAATTACTATAGGCTTTATACTTACCTAAAGATAATCTCCTATAGCTACGCTACGTAAGTCTTTAAACTAAGTAAAGTTATTAAATATATAATTAGTTACCTCTAAATTAAGTAATACTAACTTCTTTAGTATATATATTAGTAGTAAGAAGTAAAAGGCTATAGGTACTATTACTTAGTAGTAACTATATAGTTACTCCCCTTATTAGTAAATCTTTCTTACTTTTTCTATAAGGTATAATAAATTATTAAGTTACTTTTTAACTTACTATTTCTACTACTAAAGTTATAGCTTTTTTTTATCTTAGTAAGAAAAACGCTATTTCTTAAACATATATTAGTATTTACTTAGGTAGTAAAATCTATTATAGGCTTTATACTTATTACTATAGTGTAATTTATTACTATAGCTATTCTTTTAGTAATATTACCTTTTATATAGTAAATCTTTATAGTTACTATATAAATCCTTAGTTATAGTAGTTAGGCTAAAAGCTTTATAGCTAGCTTAACCTTATAGTATATTATTAATTATAGTTTTAAAGGTCTTATAGGCTGCTTTTAGTACTTTACTTTATATTAGCTAATTAATATTTATATTACTAGCTTTTACTATAGTAAACGTATTTATTTATAATAATAATAGGCTTTACCAAAGAATTTACTAAAGCTTTATAAACTAAAGCTTTAGGTATAGTAAAGTTACTATTTCTCTATACTTAAGAGCTTTATATATATTATTCTACTTAGTTAACTAAACTTGAGTTTTTATTATTATTATAAGGTATTTCTATATAGTCTTTTTATAAACCTTTTAATATTTACTACTAGCTATTATACTTTTTTTATATTAGTTAGTACCTATAGTGTTTATAAGGTTAGTTATTTATTATATAAGGTCTTTACTAAAGTAGTAATACTAAGTAAGGAGGAAGTCTATAACTAATTAGTAAATAACCTTTTTTATATTAGTAAATTACTTCTTCTATTTCTTACGTTTTTTTACTTACTTAGTATACTATACCTACTTAAGCTTAAAGACTTTATACTTTTTATAGCTAAGGTTTATTAGTTATTTAGCTTTTACCTTTACTAAGATATTTATAGTCTTTAGGGTAGTTATACTAGATTATATAGCTTAGCTACTTAGCCTGTTACTTATAATAGGTTAGTATTCCTTATTAAAGTTAAATATATTAACTTTATATAGTAGTGCTAATTAAGTAGTAATTAATAGGTATAAAGACTTTACCTCTAGGCTAATAAACGCCTATATCTTACTATCTTTAGTGTAGCTATAGATCTAGTTAATCTATAGTAGCTAATTACTTTTTAAGTAAAGAATTATTACTTTTTTAGTAGTATCTATTATAATAAAGAGGTATTTTAGCTATTATAGAAGTATGTATTAGACTATTAATTATTAAATCTAGTAGGTTATAGGGGTTAATTTATAGTATATTAACTTATAGGTTTTCTTTTGTTTTTTTTTACGCCTTATAGTAGAAATTTACCTATAAGGTTATCCTTTAAGGGGTAAATAGTAGTAAATCTATAGCCTCTTATTAGCTTAATTCCCCTATAAAGTAGGGTATATTACCTATAGATTCCCTAGCACTTTACTATATACTACCGTACTATTTCACTAAATTTAACACTACTATAGCTATTAGCTATAGTTTAGCTATAGTATATACTATAGCTAACAGTATATTTTACTACCTATTTAACTAAGCAGCCTATAATAGTTATACTTCTTAGTTATATATAATTAAACTAAAACCCCTTATTTATTACTTACCTATTAATACGTATAGTTAACTATATTATACCCCCTTATAATAATACCTATAATTACTTTTAATAGTAATTCTAATATAACTATTTTTAATAAAGTAGAGTTAATAGAAACTAATAATAATTTTATTTATTCTATTTATAATATTATATTCGAAGAATTAGAAACTTTAGAATAAAAGTATATAGAATAAGAAGAACGCTTTAATATTAATATACTTAATATATTTAATCCTTATACTATATTATATAGTATAACTATTAAATATAAAGAGAATATTATTAATAATAGCTTAAAACTACTTCTATTTAAAATCTATAATAATAAGATTAATATTAATAGTAATCTTAAGCCTTTTAAAGTAAGTTAATCTTAATTTTACTACTAAATATTTACTAATATATTATTTTTAGGACCTTTTTCTTAATACTATAGAAAGTAGTATTAGTTATAGTTATTATAAGTAGGAGGAAGATAATATTAATACTATCTCTAATAATAATATTAAAGAAGTTAGGGATTATTATATTAATATTATTATTCTTAATATCTTTTATACTAGTAGAGTAAGAAGCCTTAGTATTAGTAGTAGTTAATATAATATATTACTATTATATTTAATAGTTATACGTTAGTTATAATATTATATAATATATATTATATTATATATTAAATATACTTAGTTACTACCTTTAGTTATTAACTATAGGTTTTATATTTTAATATATATTAAAGTCTCTTTAAGCTTTAAGTCTAGACTTTAATTCTAAAGTCTATTTATTAAATATCTCTAACTATTAACTTATCTATAGTATAAGATATAATAGCTATTTCTACTATATTACATCTTATATATAACTTAGGAAATTATCTGTAAATCTATAAAAATTACCTTCTAATATTTAGCTATACTTAATTATATATAATAATGTAATATTATTATAAAATTATTATATGTAATTATAATATTATTATAAATACATATAATGTTAAAATACGTTATTATATTATAATTACGTATTTATAATTGTAATTATAATATATAATATATAATTATAATATGTAATTATAATGTAATATATAATATTTCTTAATACACTGCTTATTAAGGGGTTATATATTTATAACTACTTAACCTTTATTCTTTTTCCTATTTATATAGTATTTCTATATAATAAAGAAGAGGTATATAATAGAGGTAAGGCTTTATTACTAACTAAATTTCCCTTACTTATATTATTTATCCTAATAAGCGTTAAGACACTCTATATCCTTAAGGCTTAATAGGAAGACCTAGATATTCTACCTTTAGTTTTACTATCTTTTAATAAGATTAATCTTTATATAGTTCTTATTAGAAATAGGTACTATCTCTCTATTATAGTAGATATAGTATCTATTAAGTACTATCTTTATCTTACTAGTAAACTCCTTATTATTTATATAAATCTTTATACTATAGTTATTAACTATTACTAGGTATATTTTAGGCTTTAATATACTATATTCTAGTATTTCCTTTAGTATTAATATATCTTATAGGGTTTTTTTAGCGTTATTTACTCCTATAGTAAACTCTTCTATAGTATCTAGGAATTTATTAGTAACGTTAAGGAAATTTACTAAATTACTATAAGTAATAGTATTTAGTGTATTCTTACTAATTACTTAAGTAGTCTCTTTACTTTAGTCTAACATAATTTATACTACCTTTATACCTTTTTAATAGTTATTAGTTTTACTATATTATTATATATTAGTATAACTTTTAAGGTTCTTAAATTAGTAATAGTGTTAAGGATATATATATATATAGAGTATATATAGTAAGGTTACTACTTTCTATCCTTTATAAATCTCTTTAGGAAGTTAATAAAGTTTATAAAAAGATACTTAAGTTTTCTTAGCTTAATAGTTACTATAAACTAAAAAGTAATCTATTATAATACTAAGTAGTAGTATTTAACTATAGTAGGGATTATTATATTATAGAAAGATTAAAGTTTTGCCTACTTCTTATTAAAATCTACTACTATACTATAGTTATTATAAAATAGTATTTTTAGAAGTAATTAGGCTAGAAGTTTCTTAATAACTTTAGCTATTATTATAGTATAGACTTTTACTTCTATACCTTTTACTATACTAATAATATATATATTAAAAGTAATATTTTCTAAGAGTATAAAAGATAAGCTAACTATATGTTAGAAGTAAGAGTTAGAATAACTCTTAATACTTCTATTCTTAGTAATGTTTCCTTTATTATAAGGAGTATTACGTAATATATATATATATTTATAATTTACTAGTTTAGTAGATTAATATATATATTAATTACGTAATTATAGTAATTACGTAATTAACTGAAGATTCTAGAAGATAGTTAGAGGAGTAAGATTAGCTTTATTTCTTCTCTCTTCTTCTATCTAGGTTAACGTGTTTAAGTTAGGGTTATTATCTTACGCAACTAAGGGTTACGTATAATATTCTAATTTATAAGCAGCTTACGTTAGTATGGAATATTCTAGTAAGCAGGATACGTTTATATAAGGGACTGTTTAGTTTAGTTCTATCTTCTGTTTTCTTCTCTCTCTAAGTAAGTAACTTCTTTAGTAATAATCTAACTATTATACTCTCTTTACTTCTTATATATCCTTATATCTATACTATTACTCTACCCCTTTATATCTTATATTCTTACTTCTATAAGATATATATATATATAAGGTTATATACCTTATATCTTATTCTATCTCTTTATATCTATAAGAGAGATAGTAAACCTATTATACTAATACTATACCTAATTTTTATAGCTTTATAGGTAAAAATCTTAGATTTTTAGTAAAAATCTTTACTTACTTTTACTTTACTAAGATAACTAATGCTCCTATATTAATATAGATAGAGTAATCTTCTAAATTCTTATTAGTATATACTTTAATCTAAAGATAGATATACTTATAGTATTTATATTTCTTATTAGGTTTAATAACTACTTTAAAGACTTATTTTAGTTAAAAGATAAAGTTTATAGTGTTATTATATTAGTCTATTTCTCTATTAGGTTTTATAACTAAGTCCTCTAAAGAAACTAATAGTATAGAAGGCGTTATTATTATAACTAAGAAGTTATTATCTAAAGGCATTTAAGTAAGGTACTCTTTAATCTTACTTTATAATAGAATATAGTTATAACTAGGTTTAATAACTTCCTCTTACTCTTTAGGTAATAGGGCTTCTTACTTTAATAAGGTAGTAATAAAGTTTATACTCTCTATCTTATATAAAAAGACTTCTTTAGTACCTTTAAGAATATACCTATTATTAATAAGTTTATTAATATAAATCTAAGCGTTCTTATTATTTTCCTATATAAATTATATTATAATAGGGTGAAGTAGTCTTACGTTAAGGGTTAAAGTAGTAGGGTAAAAATAGAGTCTATAAGTAGAAAAGCCCTCTATAGTTATTATAGGGGGAGGAATAATAATATATATATATAGACACTTATATAGTTAATATATAGTTATTACTATAAGCTTATTACTTTTATATATATTAGTATTTTTTAAAGGAGGTTAATAATAGAGGTATATAAAGTCCTCTAAAGTAGAGTTCTTCTCTTAACTTTACGCCTATAACTACTAATAGTATAAATACCTTTATAAAGTATATAATAACTA
The DNA here is from genome assembly GCA_034509685.1 of Colletotrichum cereale. NCBI lineage: Eukaryota > Fungi > Ascomycota > Sordariomycetes > Glomerellales > Glomerellaceae > Colletotrichum > Colletotrichum cereale. The sequence goes on along the minus strand of JASUDE010000798.1, from coordinate 4,157 downwards.
TTACTAATTACCTCTAACTAGCTTAGTTAATTAATAAGTAACTAACTATTACGCCTATAACTTCTTACTTTATAGAAGCTCCTAAGTTTAAAGGTAATAATATATCTAACTTCTTAAATAAATATAATAATATAGTGTTTCTCTTTTAGAAAAGCGTAGCTAATAAGATTAAGGAAGTTTATATATATAGCACCCCTAACTTTACTAAGGCTATAGAATCTTATACTATAAGATAAGTCTCTTAGGATATTACTAAGGCTTAATTAATAAAAGTCTTTAGATTAGTAGACCTAGAGACTTATTAAAACCCTAATAAAGACTTATAGAACCTTATTAATAGTTTTTATATTAAAGATAATAATCCTAGTAGTATAATAACCTTTCTATTAATAATTTAAATACTATAATATAAAGCTAAGGCTTATAGTAATACTACGCTAGCTAATTTAGAACTAATATATATTATCTTTTACTATTTTTTATAATAAGCTATATAGGCTATTACTAAGACCTTTAGCTATAAAGTAACTAAAGTGCTTAAAAAGAGCTAGACGTATATTAAAGATACACTAGTTTAATAGTCTAAGAATTAGCTTACTTTTAAATAGTTAACTAGGTAAGTTAAATTAAAGCCTATTATACTACTACTATAAGTTAATAAAATAAGCCTAGCTACTAAGACGTTAAATAGCTAAGTAAATACTACTATTAGTTAAGCTATTACCTTTACTATAGACGCGCTTATAAATAACTTCTAAGACCTCTTAGTTAATAAGGCAGAAGTTTAAATAAAGTTTTAGGTATTAGTTAATTAGATTACCTAGCCTAATAGCTTTATAACTCTTAATATTAAAAACCTAAACCCTATAATAAAAGGGTATTAATAATAAGGATATTCTTAGACCTATAGTAATAATAATTATAGTTATAGAAAAGGTTATTATTATAGAAGAGGAAATAGGTATAGATATAGAGGAGGTTATAGTAGCTACTAAAACTACTAAAGTATATAATAATAATACTATAATCCCTTTTATACTAATAGTACCTATTAGTTTTATAAATCTATAGTATATATTATTTCTAGATATAATAAGGCCTACTACTATATTACCTATAATATTTACTATTATAACGCTCCCTACTAGTTTATTAGTAGCGTTAAAGATCCTAAAGTTATAGTTAAGGTTAGTATTATTAATAAAGGCTAGTAGAAGATATAGCCTAATAGTAAGATAATCTTCTATTATATCTTTACTTATAAAGAATCGTTTAAATTTATTATTAACGTAACCTATATTATATATTATAACTTTTAGCCTAAACTAAAAAGTAATATTAAGAGGTATAAGTTTTATACTAGTACTAAATTACTATAAGATAAGTCTATAAATTATACTTTAGTTAAGGATATTACCTTTATAAAAGACTATTTAGATTCCTTCTATATTACTACTTTATAAAAGTATACTAAAGATATCTATATAGTAAAGTACACTAAGACTTTTAATTATTAACGTAAGCCTTATAGTACTTACTTCTAATATAAAGTACGCCTAATTAACCTACTAAACATTTAGTAACCTTAACTAAATACTACTAATAGAGTAATAGAGGTAGAAGATAATAAAGACTAGTAAGAAGAAGTCCCTAATATAGTAATAACTTTAAAAATAGAGAAGCCTTTAGACTCTTATTCTCCTTTTTAAGGCTTTAGTATATAAGAAAGCTAAACCCTTATATAAGAGATTATATATAAGTAAATAAATAATAAGATTTTAATAGTTAAAGAGTTCCTTTAATAGGCTTAGCCTAAATATAATAACATAGTTTATTAGTAAGCTAAGGTAACTATAACAGACTATAAAGCTAGGCTTATAAAAGAAGCTTATAATATTTGTATTATAGTAGATAAACACCTTCTATAGTATTTTAATAAGGTAGAGAACTAAGATAGTACTATCTAAAAATATATAAAATAATAGAACTAATCTAGAGGTTTTTTACCTAACCTTATAACGTTATAACTTATAATAACTAATACTTTAAAATATTTATAGACCTAATCTATAGACGTTAGGGTTAATTTAATTAATATAGTCTTTAAAGAAATAAACGCTATTAACCTTAATTTAAAATAAGCTTTTACTACTATATCTTAACGTATTATAGTATATAACTTTATAGTAACCTATTAGTAGCTTACTATTATACTACGTAACTCCTATAATATTTTAGTAAAAGGAATTCTTAATAGTAGTTTAGTAATTAATCTTATAAGTAGATTATTTATCTACTAAATAGGCCTATAGAATAATATAGTTAAGACTAACCTAAGGATTAAGGGTATTACTAACTAGACCTACTGCGTTTAATTCTTAGGCGTAATTATAGATAACGTCTACGTAAGGGATAGCTATATTAATAATATCGGCTTTTTTATTTTTTAGAAGGTATATATAATAAGGACTTTATCCTTAGTGTACCCTTTATCTTAAAGACTTATATATCTTTAGAGTATTTTTAAAACTAAATTATAAGGCTTTTTTAGTTTATAAATACTAAGATCTATATTCCTCTATTATTCTATACTAAAGATTTAATAGCTAGGTTTCTAGACTTTATTACTAATATAAATTATTTCCTTAGCGTTTAATAGTCTAGACTACTTCCTATAGAGGAGGGGAAATAGTAGCCTCTATTATAAATCCTAATATAATAGGTAGCCTAGTCTTTTTAAGAAGTATTAATACTATTAAAGAAAAAGAAAAGCTTAATATAACCCTAAATAGTATAAGGATATAAAATAATATATTAATAATATAATTAAACTATATTAACGCTATACTACTAATACTTAATAATATTACAAACTAGCTTAAGAATAATAAAGAGGTTATAATAGTATTTAATAAGTATAAAGAAGTCTTTAATAACGTCTTAAAAGTAATAGTTAAAGCTATAGTATAACTAAACCTATAATAAATCTATAAGATAATTTTAAAGGCTATAAAACATATAGAATCCTATAATAGTTATTCTCCTAACTCTTAATTTTATATTTATAAGCCTAATAAAAAGAAGAAATTAAAAAAGAAGTAGAAATAAAGAAGTAAAACTCTTTATAATAAGGGCCTTAAAATAGTTTCCTATATTAACTATCTCTTTTAGTAATAAGACTTACTAACTACACCCCTTTTATTCTTACTTAATTTATAAGCTAAGCCTAATAATAACTAACTAATAGAAGAAGTCTATATAATATATAAAACTAAAAATAAAAAGATTATTTTAATAGATAACGTACTATTAGATAGATTAATACCTAAAGGTAACCTAAAGTAAAAGCTAAAGGCCTAAAAGAAAGTAAAAAAGAACTTATAACCTAATCTTAATAGTCTATTTATAAACCTAATTACACTAAAGTTTTTAAATATTAAAAAAAGGTTTTAATTAATAAAAGATTAACTAAAAGCTATTCTAGCTATAGTAAACTATCTACTACTATAAGAGAAAAAACTCTTAAGTACTATTTTAATAGTATATAAAAAGGTATTAGCCTAGGAATTCTCCTAGTATAGTTAAGTATATTCCTCTATTACCCTTCTATAAGTTATTAAGACTATTCCTTATAAGGCTTAGTAATTAAAGAGTATTTCTATCCTATAAGCTTTAGAGGAGGAGGTTATTAAGATCTTAAAGGATTAACTTAAATGTAGTATACTTAAGCGAAGTTATACTACTTATTATAACCCTTTCTTTCTAGTTAGGAAAAAGAATAGTAAAATACACCTTATTAATTTAGTAATAAAGGTTAATAAGGTAATACTATAAGATACTATATTACTACTAATAGTAAATAACTTTACTAAGGATTTTATAATAAATAAACTACTATTACTAATTAATATTTTCTTTAGATATAACTAAGTCCTTTTAGCTATAATAAGTAGAGATATAACGACTTTTACTACTCCTTTTAGTCTTCTTTAATATTATACTTTACCTTAAGGAGCTATAAACTTAGTTACTTAATTTATACGTATTATAATTTAGATCCTCTATAACCTTATCCTAATATATTATAAAGCTTTCCTTAATAATATTATAATTTAAGGACTTACTTCTATATATAATAATATAAAGCTTTTAACTTA
>JASUDE010000797.1:0-14756 GCA_034509685.1 Colletotrichum cereale | reverse complement strand
CGCATAATCAAGACTACATTGGAACCCTTTTATTCGTCAATTGCCTATTGATACGTACGGTTAACCGTATCACCCACCTGTGATACCAACACTAAGGCTATAATAATACTAATAATACTTAGGGTTTTAATAAGAACGTAATAGCTACTTACCTTCCTCTAAAGCCTCTATAATAATTTACTATTAATAGCTATCTTTCTAAAAGTTAGACTATTAAATACTAGTACCCTCTATAGGCCTAGAATTCCTAAAGTAATTATATTAGAAGGTGTATTATATAATTTAGTCTTAAGCTTTACGCTAATTCTGCTTTATAATACTAAATCTATTAGCCTTTATAAAGGTATTAACTTAATTAAAGAGTGCCTTAGGTGTAAGCTCTAGGTTGCTAGGAATTAGTAGGTTTAGGATTTTAGGTATAGGAGGAGAGGAGGATTAGTTACTTAGGGTGTAGTAGGAGGCTGTAGTTTAGAAAGAGGCTTTACTTTAAGGGGAGGATTATTATAGGGGTAAATAAGGTAGTAGGTTAACTAAAGGAGCCTATCTCTCTTACTATTAATAGATAAATTCTTATTATTAGAGGAGTATTATTATTAGCCTTTAATTAGTCTTAGTAACCTATTAATTAGTTTTAGTAACCTATAAGATAAGCTAAAAAATACTATTAAACTGTTTTATAGTAAGCTAGAAAGGTTACTAGGACTATTTACTAGGGGGAGAGTAGCTACGCTCTAAAGAAAGTCGTAAGAAAGTAATCCTCTAGGTTATCTTTATTCCTTTAGGGAAATAGTAAGTAAGGTAGAGTCTAGGCTTTTTAGTAGGGTAATTATCTATAAGAGGGTGTGTGTTTTATAGTAAGTAGGCTAAAACCTCTATAATAAGGTTACGCTACCCTTAAGGATTACTAACTTTATAGAATTAGCTAACGCTAGGGCGACTGCTTTTAGACGAGGGAGATAATAGTGCTTAGCTAGATAGTAGTAGGAGGCTATAATTAATTAATAGTTACTTATAAGTAATATAGCTAGTAGTAAGAGGGTAATAAGGTTAAGGTTAGTGTAGTAGGTTATCCTTTTTTTAAGGTTTAGAAGCTATTATAGATATAGCATAAGTTAGACTTAGAGGCTTAATGATGTAACTATATAGTAAAGGGGGAAAGGAAATAAAAAGGGTTAAGATACTTTGTGGGTATTTAGTAGAATTTAATTGCACTAATAATATTTTTTTTAGCTAATCAGAGGGGCAGATAGTAGCGCCTATATAAGGGCGGCGCCTATCTATTAATATGTAGTACTTATCTATTAATTCCCCTAAGGAATTAGATTTAGTAAATATAGGTAGATAGATATAAGTATATAACTTTAGATAAAGTAGAAAGAGATTAATAACTACCTTAGGAAAAGTAATAATAACCTTAGGTAGCTATCCTCCTATAGGAAATTAATAACTATAGACTAATGTTTTATATATCTATAGATAAAATAAAGAGACTTTATATCCTAAAGCCTTTAGTAAGAAGGGTTTTTACTTTTACTTATAATAAGAAGTTTTACTTTAGGCGTAAGAGAATACTTATAAAACTTTAGAACTTCTATATCTATAGGAAGGTAAAGCTTATTAAGATATATATTACCTATTACCTAGTGTACTAAGGTAACTAAATAGATTACTAAAAACCTATTAAATTTCTCTAACCTATTATAACTTTTAGTATTTTATATTATACTATATCTATAGACTTTATTACTAATATATTAAAAGTCCTAACTTAAAATAGTTTCTAAGTATTACCTAAGTTTAATATATTTAACTGCTTTTATACTATAATATATAAGTTTAGTAAGAAAGTTCTACTTATCTTAGGTTACACTAAGTATAAAGCTTACTAGTAGGCCTAGGTATTTTTTTAAACGCTTATATTATATAACTAAGGCTTACTAAACGCTATTATTAGTAATTATAACCTAAAGTTTATTTTAGTAGTTTAGATAAAGATCTTTAAGGCCCTAAAGGTAAGATTACTTATATCTACTATATATTACCTTTAGACTAATAGGTAAAGTAAGAGAATAAACTAAATAGTTAAGATTACTATCTGTTTTTATATATATACTAACCCTAATATACTATAGATTAATATCTTACTATCCCTTTAATACTCTCTTAATAACTTACTTACTATAATAATAGGCTAATTACTAAATAAACTAGTACTTAGGTTTTACTTTAAAACTATATTAAAGTATATTAGTAAGGAGGGGATTCTATTAGAATTAATTAACGTATTACGTAATACTTACTAAGTAAAAGTATAAACTCTTATTAATATAGTAGAAGTAATAAGAAAGAAGTAATATAACTAATACTATTACCTAGTAAATTTTACTATAGGTAATAAGGTATTCCTTTACCTTAGTAAAGGATATTTACTACTTAGAAAACCTAAAAGGAAGTAGTCTCTATAGTATACTAGACCTTTCTATATTACTTAGGTAGTTAGGCCTAGCGCTTATAAACTTAACTTACTAGTTTACTAGAGAGTTTACTTAGTAGTATTAATAATATAGTTATAGAAAGCGCTAGAGGGTAAAGACCTATTTAGTTATAAGGAGATCCCTCTTAACTTAGTAAAAGTTAATAGAATAAAGGAATATAAGGTTAAGAGAATTATAAATTATAAGGTAACCTAAAAGAAAGCCTAGCTATTAGTTAAGTATCTTATTAAGTAGAAAAGGTACTTACTAGCTTCTAATATATAGAAACCTTATAAGAATCTTAAGCCTAATACTAGTAACCTTATTAAGACTTATAAAGAAGAATAACTAATTAATTAGGTTACTAAATATATAAAGAAGTAAGGATAAAAACTAGCCTTAGCTAACTTCCTTTAGACCTTACTATAGACATCTACAGACAATTTATAAAGTATTATAAACGCCTTAGGGAATCCTATAGCCCCTAATTTAGTTTTAATAATAATAAAGTATTTATTCTCTTAATAAAAGTAATAATAACTTATAGAAAGGCCTTTAGCTTATTTTTCTTTATTAAAATACGTAGTTTCTATAATAATTTTTACTAAAATAACTATATTTTTTTTTTTTAAAAGTAAAAAGAAGCGCCTACTTATAATAGGTAATTATACCTTTCTTACCTTTAATAGCTAGTAGCTAGAAAAAGGTATATTAACTTACCTACTTACTAACTCTTTATTTTTCTTTTTTCTATATACTATTTATTATAAATATAAACCTTATAATTTCTTTACTTTTTACTACCTTCTATACTTCTATTTACTATTTTCCTCTTACCTATTATAAAGTAATATAATAAGACTTTTACTTCCTTCCTATATACTTTACTAAGAACTATATAGTAAGCTACTATAGTAAATCCCTAGCGTTTTTTACTTATTCCTAATAATCTTATAAACTAAGATAAGATTAACTTTAACCCCTTTATTAATAATAAGACTACTAAGGCTACTAACTAAACCTAGACCTAGTAGTTATTATACCCCCTAAAGTCTACTTTTAAATTAGTTAATATTCCTACTACCTAAAGAACCTCTTCTATTAGAAACTAACACTATATTAATAACTATAATACTATAAACACTATAGTTATTAATACTAATAAGGTAAATACTAGCTATAATAAGGACTTTAGGAATAACTCTAAGTTATCTATTTTTTCTACTAATACTAACCTTTATAATATACCTTATAAAATAAAGGAAGATACTAAAGAAACCTTATAATAGATTAAGGACTATAAGGCTAAGCTAAAGTATAAGAAACGTATAAAGCGTTACACGTTTAAAGTTACTTACTATAAAATAGTTAATAAGTATATCTATACTATAGGTAGTAGCCTTAATAGTACTACTCTTACTAAGATCTATAGTAATATAAAGACTAAAGCCTATATTATACTAGGTATACTAACTAACTTAGTAACCCTAAAGAAAAATATAGGTAAAACTATTAAGAAGAATACTTTTAAAACTACTAATAAGAAGAAGTTTAGTATCCTTAGTTATACTAAGGCTATTAAGCGCTTTAAGGAGGTAGTTAAAGACTATACTAATAACACCTTTATCTATAAGATTTATATCTAGCTAAAGGATTTTTATAACTATTATAAAAATAGTATTACTAACTAGTATACTTCCCTTTTATCTAATATATACTTCTACTTAATAGTTACTACTCTTATAAAGAATATACTTTCTAAGTATAAAAAGAATAAGCTTTAGTTTAGTAACCTTCCCTCTTACGTAGTATTAATTAGCTTTACCTTTATATACTAAGTTAAATAAAGTAACTCTAAGGTTATAAGTACTTTTTTACTACTTTAGTAATTAGACTTAATTTCTATTCTAGAGATTATATATATATATAATACCTAAAGCTAGACTATCCTCTTTAATATAATTTAAGACTATATTACTAATCTAAATATAAAAGTTAATAACTATACTATTAAGGCTAACGTTACCTATAAGGTTACTAATATAGGTATAGCTACTACTAAGTTATATAAGTTAGTTATTAAGAAGCACTCTAATAGTATTTACTAAATTACTAAGAATCTATATAAGAAAGCTAAGAAATCTAAGTATTTAGAAGCCCTTATTAATAGCCTTAACTATTAACTTTAGAAGCTAACTTAGAAGGTTACCTTACTTAATAAGAAGGCTAATAACCTTAATACCTTTAATAAGTTTAAAGGTAATAAGTTTAAAGCCTTAGTTAATAAGGTTACTAGTATAAAAAAGAAACTCTTTAATACTATTAGGGATACTTATACGCTTACCTTAGCTTCTTAATCTACTTACGCCCTATTAGTTATAATTCCCTAGCGTACTACTAAGTATATACGCTAACCTAACTTACTAGCTACCTTAGCTTAAGGTAGTAGTAAGAAGCGCTATACTATAGGAATTAATTTTAAAAATAATAAGTAAAAGAGGAATATATAGAATATAGGAGAAAAGTAATAGATAATATAGTAGATTAATAGTAACTTTTTTTTTTATATTTTAGTACACTTAAGATAAGTGTTTTTTTAAAAGGGGGTACTTATTATAAAATAAAGTAGATAGATAGGCTAAAGGAGGATATCCCTATAGGTATATATATATTTATATACCTATAGAGTATATAATCCTTTATACTATTAACCTCCTTTAGGAGGAAGGTTAACTATAATAATACTTTACTTTTAAAACCTATCTTTTATTTTATAACTTCTATTTAGTTTCCTTATTATTACTTACTTCTATTATTCTTTACCTTTACACTACGTTACTTTATAAGACGCTAGTGTAATACTCTACTACTATTACAGCCTAACTATTCCTATTAGATCTAAAACAGCTGCTAGGAGGGCTGTGTTAAGTATTTAACTATATATTTATATTTATATAACTCTTTAATACTAAAGATATATTAAAGAAACTAGAAAAAATGTAAAAAAATATATTTAATGCTTTAAACTATATAACTAAGTAAGTAAATTAAAACTATATATACTTACTACTTAGTATTTTAGAATTTAAGAATTCTTAATACTTATTATTCTATTACTAGCTTATAATAATATTATATTACTCTTATTATATTATAATACTATATATTATCTTTAATCTATCTTATAGGTAATATTTTATTAACTATTACTATTAAAAACTTATGTAAGTCTACTTTATATAACTTAAATATCTAATATTTACTAATATATATTACTTAATAGAATAGAAACCCTTAATACTCCTCTTAGTATTTTATACTATAATAAGTTTAAAAAGCTAAATAATAAAGTTACTTATTATAGTTCTTTAGATATTACTATTAATGGTAATTCTAATATAACTATTTTTTATATAGTAGAGTTAATAGAAAGTAATAATAATTTTATTAATTCTATTTATAATATTATATTAGAAGATTTAGAAACTTTAGAATAAAAGCATATAGAATAAAAAGAACGCTTTAATATTAATACATTTAAATATTTAATCCTTATACTATATTATATAATATATCTATTAAATATAAAGAGAATATTATTAATAATAGCTTAAAACTACTTCTATTTAAATTCTATAATAATAAGATTAATATTAATAGTAATCTTAAGCCTTTTAAAGTAAGTTAATCTTAATTTTACTACTAAATATTTACTAATATATTATTTTTAGGACTTTATTCTTAATACTATAGAAAGTAGTATTAGTTATAGTTATTATAAGTAGGAGGAAGATAATATTAATACTATCTCTAATAATAATATTAAAGAAGTTAGGGATTATTATATTAATATTATTATTCTTAATATCTTTTATACTAGTAGAGTTAGAAGCCTTAGTATTACTAGTAGTTAATATAATATATAACTATTATATTTAATACTTATATATTAGTTATAGTATTATGTAATATATACTATAATATATTATATATTAAATATACTTAGTTACTACCTTTAGTTATTAACTATAAGTTTTATATTTTAATACATATTAAAGTCCCTTTAAGCTTTAAGTCTAGACTTTAATTCTAAAGTCTATCTATTTAATATCTCTAACTATTAACTTATCTATAGTATAAGATATTATAGCTATTTCTACTATATGACATCTTATATATAACTTAGGAAATTATCTTTAAATCTTAAATCTTTAATACCTTAATAATATAGGTAATACTTACTTATTCCTACTAATTACACTATAATTACTTTTTAATAATAATAGTATATTTCTTTATATAGTTACTTTTTTAAAATTATATACTTAATTATTTATATTTTTATATTTAAAATACAAATATAAATACATATATTTATATTTAAAATATAAATATATATTTTTTAGAAATATAAAAATAAAATATAAATACGTATTTATATTTATATTTATATTTTATATTTCATATTTATATTTTATATTTATATTATATTTTGTATTTTTTCTTAATATACTAGTAGCAGCTTATTAGCTAGTATAAATATAAGTAGTAGTATAGATATAAGTAGTAGAGGCAGCCTAAGCACTTTAGTCTATTACTAGGTTAATTTAGACTATAAATATTTATATAATATAATAAGATTCTAGTTGTTTATGTAATATAATAAGGTTTTAATTTATCTATTTAAGCGCTTTACTAGCCTTTAGCTAATTTATTTAAATCTAAAGTCTTTTTAATTTTTTTAATTTTACATAAGTTTTATAGGTCTACTATGAATCTGACGCTCTAATTGGCTGGGTTAGTTAGAATATTGTTATAGGCGAAATCTTAATTGTGCTAACATAACGGTTTTCTAAATTAGGTTTAACTTACTGGGAAAATACCAAAAATCGCACTAGGAAAATACCAGCAACCATCTCTGCCTAGCTGACTCGTGTGCCGGCTGACTCGTACACCTGTCACATCAGTCCGATATCCTCGTATCTCGTGACAAAACGCGATATTATTTTTCACTTGCAGTTAAGCCTGCAAATAATCATGGTAACTGACTGGCACCCATAGGTAGTAGGGGCTTTCCAGGCCACTGTGTCGCTGGAAGGGCAATTCCCGTCTGTCAGGTAAGGCACATTCGTATAAGACGGGAAGCAATCGCCCGCTGGTGTGTTGCCTTGAGGAACCGGCGTGGTGGTGCCATACAGGCTGCTGAAGGCACCTCCGCTTGTTTCTGACAAGGACCCGATGAGAGTTCGTGCTAGCGAAGCAAGATGTTGGGGCAGTCCATGTCTTCGGTAAGTATGGCTGGCAGCGATATCATTGTGGATCTGGGGTTTGAAGCTTGATAAGTTTGAAAATGCTAGCCAAGGCTGTTTTTGAGACCGGGGGGCTTCGGGTTTTGCAAAATGCCTCGAACAATTGAAACATTCGATAAGAGTCAGCCGCGAGGTGCTATTTCAAACTTTTGCTGACAAGCATATTGTTCCCCGGCAGAGCACCATCTCCACAGCCTCTGTTTAATTCGAGTATTTCGTGTCCATAGACAAGTTTTTTGGTAGGGCGCTCTAATGAAAGAAGGGATAGAACAGAGCAGTTGATTGATACCGCTCATACCCACAAGTTGACAACTGTTGATGCAAGTATATATTTTCAACGTAGGGTTGCGGACTTTTAGACTCTATCCCCCTGCCCCCGCCGTATACCGGGTCCCATAGCCGCTTAATCAAACCTTAATAGATATAACGGCTGCTTTCTGGGAGGGGCACCCATAATCGTCTCTAATATAGCCAGTTGTTGCCACATTTAACATCCTATTCAGAATCTGTTTTTCCTCCCGGTCTCTGCTAGAAGTGTGTGCCCTATCCCAACCGGACGTCTTCTCCCTGGCTTCTCCCTCACCTTGATCGCCTTCCCACACGGCTTGTAAAGCCTCCGCTCGTTTGGTCTCTCACTTAGTTGCGACGATTTACTCTGTCACTTTGTTTGGCTTCTGTTTAGAATCATCAATTCTTGACTGCCTGTTGAATGAAGCATCTCGGCCAAATTCATCTTCACAAACCCGATGTCCACAGTACTGGAACAGGTTCTTTACAACTGCCACTCCCGCGTGAGCTCTCGAACTCGTTTGTCGACGGGCCTTGCCCTGATTCTACTGTCAATATGTTGGTTCTACAGCACCTCTAGCATGGGCACCAATGGTTGGCGGCCGTTTAACGACCGGCTGAAAAGTGCCAAGGACCACAGCACATGGAATGACGACTCTACACGCTTAAACTTGATGAAGCCGCGCCCGGGGCATCTGATCCCTCCCAAAATATGGCAAATCTTGTTGCCGAAGGTCCGGAATGATGAAAGTCCAGTCAACCCGGACGCGTTGACCGAAACAGCAACATGGTTAGCCATGAACCAGGATTACACATAGTAAGTACTTCCACACTTTCTTGTTTGTGATCAAAGTATAAGAATACTGTTCTTATACGTGAAAGCATGGGCATCTGATGGTATTCAGACACAGCACGATGAATTGCAAAGCAAAGCTATCGCATCCAAAGTTTCTTTCAGATTTCTGCTGATACATGCCGCCGAGACCGTTGCTGACCTATCTCAGTATGCTTGTGGGTGAACCCGGCAGCAAGGAGTTCATCCACCGCCACTTCAGCCATGACGCTACGATTATCTCAACCTACGACTCATTGCCTAACGTCGGCATGCAGTCCGATTTCCTCCGCTACCTTCTCCTCAAGGTCGAAGGGGGTGTCTATACTGATGTCGATACGGTCGCTCTCAAACCCATCGATGATTGGGTGCCAAAACATCTTCGTAACCAAACTCGGCTTATTGTTGGTATCGAGTTTGACAAAGGTGATGGGGACGACTGGGAAGATATCCTCCATCCACTACAGTTTTGTCAGTGGACTATTGCTGCGGCGCCTGGCCACCCCGTCTTCCAGAAGATGGTATCCCGTGTTGTTCGCTCATTAGAAGACTTGGTACGGGTACAAAGTGAGAAGATGCAGGATCCTACATGGAAGCCAACGAGCCTCGAGGTCATGAACTCTACAGGCCCAGCAGCATGGACGGATGTGGTCTGGGAGTATTTGCAAGAGACTGACACGACTCTTACAAATATTACGAACCTTTCATCTTTGAGTGAACCCAGGTTGATTGGTGACGCATTAGTTCTCCCGATCGATGGATTCGGTATGGGCCAGCGACATTCAGGCAGTACGAACGACGGAACTATTCCTGATAGCGCGTTGGTAAAACACCTGTTTAGCGGTTCTTGGAGAGAGGGGATAGTAGGTAGATTCTGAATTATGGAGTGAAAGAATGCTTGAAGGTATGGGATGCTTATATAAATACGTATAATACGCGTTATGCCTCTAGAAATAGATTTCAGGAATGTTGAAGATGATTGGCGTTTCAAGCCTCTTCACTGGACCTACCTACCGTATTGCCTAGACCACAACTGTAAGAAGACGTTCAGATGGCCATTTCCTTGTTTAACCAAGACCTCTCCACATGATGTTGGCTCGGCCCTGGAGGGACGATCCCGCGTTGTCTTCAAAGAGGGGTGAAAATAGCTACGAGCTACATTACCATAATGCCCTGGGCCTCCAAGGTAGAATATGTCAGATTTCCAAGAGTGTGTAATATAAACTTGTTTGTATGTATATGTGACTATCTTACCCTTATGTGTGTAATGCCTTTTAGTGCCCCTAAATGCAGTCAACCTAGGTAGCATTATCTAGCTACTCTACTGCTGCAGACTTGGCACTTACCTCCGATTACTACTTTTATGTCCGACAAACCCAATTATCTGAGAACCTGCCTGCTTCCATTGACTTCCCTCCCGAAACGGGTACAGCGGACGTGGCACCAGCCACATCGGCGGAGTCGCTTATCAAAGTACATAGTACGTGATTTGTCTCCACCTTGTCCAATCACCTCACCTTTGCTCAAAGCGGCAAGTGACCCCACCATCTCCCCTTGACACCGTCGTACAGGTACCTAGTACGGATAGGTAAGCACTATGTAGTTATCTGCACAAGTTCAAGCCACATATTACACTCCACTTTAGCTCGATACCTTCTGAGGGTACCTTAGGTAAGCAGCAGCAGCACCACCAGCGCGGGGTCATTTCTGCCTCCTCACGGCAGGACCAGGACGGGTTTCAGGGGTCCATCGAACTCCCTCCTTCCCCCGAATTGAACCTACCGGTACCACTAATCAAGAAGAAACGCGACACCCAGTCACTAAAACCTCTCCCAGTCGAGTCGAGTCGGAAAACCACCCCCCACTCTTTATTTCCTCTGCGCCGCTTTCTCGTTGCTTCGGCATCCTCCCGCAGCTTTTCCCCCATCTTCTCTTTTTTTTTTCTTCCTTTTTTCTCCCTTTTCTTTAATTGAGCTTTGCCTTTGCTTCGCCCTCTTGTTGTTGCTGTGTTGCTGCTGTTGCTCTCGACGAGGAAGCCCCCCTCTCCCTCTCTCTCTCTGTCTCTCTCACGACCTCATCGCCTCCCTCCACGAACAATTTCACGACGTTACGGCTGCATCTCGACTCTCCTTATTCCTATTCGTCTCCTTCATCTCAATCGGTACGCCGACCCATCCTACCCCATCTCATCCGCCATCGCCAACAGCTTGATACCCCCTTCCACTGCGCATACGTTGCGCTTGCGATTGTCGCGGAACCGAACCAACCCCCCCCTCAACCTCTTCGACGACCCAACAACGACGCCAATACCGACTCCGAAACCGACGACGACAACATGGCATCCCCGTCCCCCGCTCCTCCTCCTGCAGCCCCTCCTGCCGTCGAGACCTCGCGCCAATACGTTCCCCTTACCTGCCACGGTCACTCGCGCCCTGTGCCCCACATCTGCTTCTCAGGCCTTGAGAAGGGAGAGCAATACTACATGATCTCGGCCTGCAAGGGTAAAGCTCGCCGTGAAGGAACTCGCGCCGCGCTCGGGGCTATGCTAACCCTCTCACAGATGGAAACCCTATGTTACGCGACGGCATCACCGGCGACTGGTACGTACTGTCCCCTCGGGCTGAAGGGCGCGCATCACTGACGCGACATGCATAGGATCGGTACCTTCATCGGACACAAGGGTGCCGTCTGGCAGGCCAGATTGAGTCCCGATGCCTCCAATGCCGCCACGGCCTCTGCCGACTTCACCGCGTACGTTCTGGCCCGCGCTGAGCCTCCCCCCCCCCCCCCCCCCCCGGAGCAGCCACTGACACGTAGTAGCAAGGTCTGGGACACTCATAGCGGAGAGGTTCTCTACACCCTCCAGCACAACCACATCGTCCGCGCCGTTGCCTACCCGCCCGATAACTCTGAGCTTATTGCCACTGGAGGCATGGAGAAGAAGCTGCGCGTCTTCGACCTGACCGACTTCGCCCCCGACCCGAACTCTCCCGCCGGAACCCCCATCACCGTCCCTGCCTCGGCTGGCTTTGAGATTGGCGAAGGCACTCATACCGGATCCATCAAGTTCATTGCCTGGACCAAGGATCCCAACACCATCGTCACCGCCTCGGATAACACCCTGAGATGGTTCGATCTCCCCACCCGCAACGTCATCCGCCAGGAGGTCCTCGACGGCGAGATCAAGTCTTGCGAGCTTGTCTCGCTGGCACCCGAGTTCACCTCGCCCGGTGACATTGGCGGTGGCCTTCCGGTCCTGGCTGTAGCTGCCGGCAAGTGGGTTTACTTTTGGGGCGGCCCTCAGGCCTCGGACGAGCTCAAGCGCATCGAGCTGAAGCACGGCGTCGCCAGTGTTGGCCTGGATCTCAAGGGTCGCAAGATCGTCATGGGAGAAGAGCCCGGCACCTGGGCGCGCGTCTGCCGCTGGGACGACGGCGGCGACATTGGTGAGTTGACGTGAAGACATTTCAACACGTGCGTGTGTGCAGGTCGTTGGCTAACAACGGCGCTTAGAAACCCACAAGGGACACCACGGCCCCATCTGGTCCATCGCCTTCTCCCCCGACGGCAAGCTCTACGCGACCGGCTCCGAAGACGGCACGATCAAGATGTGGAAGAACTGCGATGGGTTCTACGGCCTCTGGCGTGGCGGCGCCCCCAATGCGGAACGCAACGCGGATTAGAGAAGCGCGTCGTCCAGCATGGCGTCACGCTACGAAGGAAGCGACGCTTACACACCCACGAGCAGTCGAGTCTCGTCAGGCTCGCACTACGACGGGACTTCGCACATCAGCAACAACTCCATCACCGAAACCCCGGCAATCGCTCATCAGTTGATGGACCGCTTCTTTGCCACGGCAACGAGCAAGCCCGGTGTGGGGAACGACGCGCCCGTCCAAGGCGACCACCGTCAGCGCAAGACGGAGTAAGGGACCTACGGCTGCAGTCTTGTAGGGGAGGGGCTCAACCTCGAAGCATTTTGCTATTGGAGCAGCGTTGTACGAGAGCGCGCTTTGTAGAGCTCAAGGTGCCAACCCCGAGCCTGACCGTGATGGAATTAGACTAGATGGCTGCCATTGATAGCGGTCGTTATTACAATACACAGAATACCAAACGAGCTCAACATATGCTGGTGTATGAAGTCAGTTAATCCACCGATATCGATATCGCCGTCGTGAGCCACCAACAAGGCGGACATTGGTATACTTTGATGTATTACCGACCCAAGTTCCCTGGGAGGTAGCATGTGAAGGCCTTTTTCAGGGCGACACTCGCCTACTGGCTAGCAAGGGATCTCGTGGCGTAGCTCAAGACCGTACTGCTATTCTTGAGTTGTCATGAACATGACATGATGACTGCGTGGCCCGAAGTGTCAGGGGAATCAGGATAAAAGAGGGGGGGGGGGGGGGAACAAGAAAATGT
This sequence comes from Colletotrichum cereale, assembly GCA_034509685.1. NCBI lineage: Eukaryota > Fungi > Ascomycota > Sordariomycetes > Glomerellales > Glomerellaceae > Colletotrichum > Colletotrichum cereale. Next base: position 1,431 of record JASUDE010000797.1, on the reverse strand, counting down.
CACGTATGTAATTTGCAAAAGTCCGGGTATAATTAAGATGCTCCGAGGACTCAAACATCCGCGCGAAGCCCATCGATCTGGGTAACACGTCCCTTGGCCATGAATGATCTGACACGCCAACAGCCATCTCCATCCCTCGACGGCGACGGCGACGGCGACGCTCACAGCGAGTTGTTGCTCGCCGCCAACTGCCCCACGAGCAGGTCGACCGATTCGGAAGTCTGTCTCCCGCTAGAGGTCCAGCTGGCTGCCGAGAGCGTAGGTTGGGTTGTCTCGGAAGTCGCCGGTGGGATCCGGGCCGGGCGGGCGGCGGAACAGGGTTTCGGCGAGCGTGGCCCGGGCGGCGAGGGCGGCGAGGGGGTGGCATCTTGACGGGGCGTGCAGTCCAATCATGTCGGGGACCGGCGAGCTTTTCCAACAAAACCCCCAGTGCAGATTCAGGGGATCAGATAACATGGCTCTTTTTGTTGGCGATAATCCAACGAGTTTTGGGATTCTGGTCCTGATTAGTGCCATCTTTTGATGATGCTGCAAGGGGGGTCGATCCGTTGGGTGGTCCAGCTCCGTAGAGATAAGTGGCCTAGCTACCATGACAGGAACAGGGCTTTTTGGAAACGTCTCGAGATTGCTTTTTTTCTTTCTTTTTTTTCCATGTAAATCTAAAAAGTCATATATGCGCTAGAAAACACAACAACTCCCTCCGCCAAGAGACGAGAATAACGTTAATCGTCAATGGGCAACACGACGCGGACCCCTTCCGTTATTTGGCCTGGCAAAACCGTCAGCTCTCTCGTCCATGAAGGTGAGTAGAGGGGGTTATAGGGTCTTGACTTACGGTCTAAATACTTGGTCACCTGGCTGTAGTCTTTACACACTACATGAGAAGCGTCAGTACTTTTGTCTCACGGTTGCCAATAACCTTTGCCCCCAGGGACCAGGGACCAGGGACCAGGGACATGGACAAGGGGGTCGCAATCTCACCATGCATGCCATTCCAGCTGCCGTCGCCAGGCCCGAGGTTGTCGGCGTCGGTTTCAGTGTGCGGCTCGAGCGCCAGGTCGGCCGAACACATGGCGGCCTGCCGGAGGTAGTCTATGCAGTGGAAGAAGTGCGTGTTGTATTCGGCTGTGACCACCGACTTGTTGGTGGTGAGGCCCGAGTAGATCATCCCCATCATGTACTAAATAAGAAAGCCCGGCTATGTCAGAAATCCGGAAGGCTATAACGACTAGCGGGGAAAAGATGAAATAAAAAAAGAGGATGAGACAAGAAAGGGACTCACTATGCAATGGAGCTGGTGAGTCATGGTGGTGGTGAAGAACGGCCCGTCGGCCTCGGACTTCCAGCCCGCTCCGGCTACGCAAGTGGGAAAACGCCTTGTTAGCTTTAAATGAACCAAAACGACGCCGTTTGCGGATGGGAGGGGGGGGG
>JASUDE010000796.1:0-14843 GCA_034509685.1 Colletotrichum cereale | reverse complement strand
TATATACTAGTTTAGCTTACTAAATATAACTAAAATAAAACTTTTACTAATACTTATTTTCTTAATAATAAAATTTATAACTATAAAAAGTTAGGTATCTACTTTAACTATATCTCTATCTTTTATACTCTTAATAAAGTTAGTTAGTAGTAAGCTTAGTATATCTCTTTTTACTTTACCCTTCTTAATTAACTTTAAGGCTAGTATAAGCTAAAGGCTATAGCTAGCTAAAAGCCTATTAATAATACTAGCTTTTACTACCTTATAAAGCTAGCGTAAGTAAGGTATCCTCTTAACTAAAACTATATATATTACCTTAACCTTTCTTTTTTTTAAAAACCTAACCCTTATAGTTTACTTACTACCCTTTAGTTACTTATACTATAAGTTAAGGTTTTTTAATAGGAATACTAAAACACTAAGACTTAATATATTAACTAAAACACTAAGGGTAGTAAAGTAGTAAATAGTATTAGTAAACCTCTCTACTTTAACTAGCCTAAGTTTTTAGGCTAAATACTTAGCTAGATAGCTATCTAAAGCTTTACTTTACTTTATCCTAAACCCTTTAGACTAAAGAAAATTCTTTAGTACTAAGAACTATAGAGAACCTTTCTAATATAGCTTTTTTAACTTATTCTACTTCTTTTATAACTTATATTATTATATATATATATATATAGTTATATATATATACTACTAGTAAAAATAGTTTTTTCTATAACCTAACCCTATATCTTAATAAAAGTAGCTAAGTTTAGAATAAAAGATAATTTAAGTTTTAAGATAAGTCTTTTAATATACTATAATATATCTTCTATAGATAAACTAATAGCGTTATAGTACTTAACTAATAACTAGTATATCTATACGCTAGTGTTATTACTAAATATATAGTAAAATATAAGCTTCTTAATATAGTAGTATTCTTTTTCTTTAAATATAATATTATTACGTTTATTAAGCTTAACCTATATATTTTAGAATATATCCTATATAGGCTAGGTATTATTACTAATTTAGTTATTCTTAATCTACTTCTAAAGACTTTATAAGGTCTTTATTAATTAAGGACTTAGTATCCTTTTTATTATTACTTTAGAAATTAGAATAGTAATAGATATATTATTATCTATATATTTATTATCTAAAAGGCTTATTAAGCGTAAGGATATATTATTATTTATATTATTAGATAATTAACTTCTTTAACTAATAGGTAGTAATAACTTAATTTATTATCTCTTATTTCTTAACTTAAGATCTTCTTCTATAGGTTAAATATATAGAATAGGATAGGTACTATTTTTATAGTAGGTATTAATAATACCTTAAATATATATATCTTTACTACTTTATTAGTTCTCTTAAAGTAGTAGTATATACGTAGGAATATATATATATTAAGTCCTAAAGATATCTAAAGTCCTTAAGAAAAATAGCTAGCTTTATAATAAAAGTAATATATTTATTTATTTTATTATAATAATCTAAGTTTACCTCTAAAGTAATAATTAACGCCTAGAACTTTTCCCTAGCGTCTAGTATTACTAAGGTATTACTACCTATATCTACTACTAAACCCTCTTTTAGCTAAGATAAATATCTAATTAGTAATAGAGATTATTACACCTATAAAGATTAGCTTTTAGATAAAGGTAGAATAGATTATTTAGAAAGGTTTTTACTTTATAAAGTAAATAGCTAGGATTATAAAAGGGATTAGTTTTATTATAAAAAGTCTTACCCTTATAAAGAAGATAGTTTAGGTTATAAAGTAGAATAATTAGGGTAAGAGAAGCCCCTTTAAAAACCTACCTATATATCCTTAGAGGAAGGTATCTAACTATTTAATCTTAAGGTAAAGTCCTACCCCCTATAAGATATGTTTTTTTAGATAAGTTAAGTAGAATTAAAACGTAGTAGTTACTATTATTATTTTTCTAGTAATCTAGATACATCCTAATATACTAAGAAAAAACTATTTAGCTAATTACTATCTTATAATACTACTAAAACTATACTAGTAGATAAAGATAAAGAAACTTTAACTATATAATTAAAATAAACTCTTTTCTTTCTTAAGATTATAGCTAATAATCTAGTAAACGTTAATATTTTATTATTAATTATAAGTATTAAAGAAAATATAGCCTACCTAACGTTTATATAAAAGTGTTTATTAGATATATATTAGTAAGCCCTAATATACTTATATACTCTTAGATTAAAAGTTTATATCTATAGTTTATCTATCCACTACCTATACTAAACCTACTATTTAATTATATAAATATCCTTAAGGCTATTTAAGTTTTATAAAAGTATAACCCTTAAAACACTACTCCTTTTATAAAACTTAAATAGGCTATACCCTTATACTACCTATAAGTACTACTATATATTAAGTATATATAGTAGTATAATAGTTAGGATTTAACCCTTAATACTAAAAAGAATTTAAGTAAATAATACCTACCTATATAGCATTACTAAAAGTAACTTAAAGGCTATCTTAAGAGTTAATAATATTAACTAAAGTAATACTAAACCTAAAGTACGCCTACAAAATTCTTAAGATATAGTAATAAGACGCTAACTAAAATAATAGCAAAGTCTTAAGGTTTTTAGAGTTATTAGAATCTCCTAAAGAGATAATAAGCCTTAAAAACCCTAAAGTTAATAATAACCCTATACTAAGAGAATCTTCTCCTTCTGTAAACTATACTAAAAACATATCTTAAGACCTAGATAAAGATAATAAGAATAGTAACGCTAAATCTATAGCAAGTAGTACTAGTATTAGTAGCCTCTTTACTATTACTCTAACTATTATTACTATATAGGATACTAAAGAAACCCTAAGAGAGATATCTAATAATAGTATTAATAGAGATAAGATTTTAGAATAGGTAGTAGATAATACTATTACTAATTAGTAACAGCTTACTTAACGTATTATTATAATTATAAACCTTAGACTTATTACGTGCTATAACTATAATAATAGCAATAAAGTAGAGAATCTTAACTATTATAATCTCCCTTTAGGAGTATATAGTCTCTATAGTATTATAATATCTATAATACACTAATATATAGCTTAGTAAAAGGGGATAGAGAGCCTAGGACTTAATCGCTTAGTTTTAGTCTAATCTATCTATAGAAAAAATAGCCTATAGGCTGAATTTCTAAAGGTAACAGACCTAAGGGATATTACATACAGCTAGGTCCTATTAACTACTATATAAAAAAGAGTTATACTTAAACTTAACTACACTAAAGACGTTAGGCTTAGGAATACTTAGTTTAATATTAATAGCTTTATCTATATTATACCTAAAATCTTAGAATTTCTTAACTCTATTAATTATACCCTAATTCTATAAAGGGGATAACTCCTAATAGTAAATATCTATATCTAATATCTAGTTTATATAAATAGTATAAGTAAAACTATAAATAAACTAATTTATTAGATCCCTTATATTTTCTTTAGTATAATCTAAGGCTAAATATTATTTCTTTTCTTCCCTAGCCTCTTTAAGTAAGTAGCTAATTAGCTAAGCACTAAAAACAGAGCCACTTAGTTAATAAACGTAGAGTATTAATTATTCTATAATAATATCTTATACCTAAGTATTATTAAGTTATTTTCTAAATCTTAGCTTAGTTATATCTTATACTTCTTCTCTAAAGCCTTATAGAAGGTTAAATTTTCTTACTATAATAAGGCTAATCCTCTACTATACGGTTTCTTTTTACTATATAATTACCTATTAACCCTCTACTAAAACCTACTCTTAAGGTTTAAACTAACTACTAATCCTTAGCTAAATACTAATATTTCTATATTTAAGGACTTCTTCTTCCTCTTTAATAAAAAGAATATAAAAGTTAGGTATAGTAAGGCTTTATTAGTAGTAAAGTATATTAAAGGTTTCTAAATAAAGCAGTTAAGTATTATCTAAAAATTTAATTTATATAATATAGATTACCTTTAGCTTTTAGATATTACTACTAAATAGACCTTATAGAAGGGTCTTAATAAAGGATACGTTCTCCTTATATAGAAATATTACTAAGCTAACACACTACGATTTCTCTATAGCTAGGTTAAGGAGGCTATTTATAAAGTTAACCTATTAGAAGAAAGCCTTTTACTAATAGGCCTATATATCTAAAAAGAAACCTACACTTAGTATTATATTAACTTACTCTATAACACTTTAAGCGTTATAATTAAGCTAAGTAGTACTACCTAATAACTAAGCTTATACTATTTCTAAAGTTATACTATTAGAAAGAAAGTCCTTAATACTATTAGGAAGAAGCTATATACACTAGACTATCTCCTCTATAGTAGATATAGTAATAGTACCCTTATAACTATATTTTTAAACTTAAGAGTAAAAGTTATAAACTAAAATTAGTTTAATATATTACTAAGAAAGTTAAACTCTTTTATTATATTAGGTATATAGTTAGTAAAGTAGATAAACTTAGGTTAGTGTGTAAAGTAGCGCTATACTACTAAACTTACTAATTATATTACTAAATAGGAAAGCGCTTAGGCTAGCTATAACGCCTTTATTAGGCGTGTTAAGCTATTAATAACTAATCCTAATTAAACCTTTATAACTAAGAAGCTAACTAGCTTTATGTTTTACTATATTTCTTTAGTTATATACTAGGATTTTATTAAGAGTATAGTTAGGTTTTATATCCTTCTTACTAATATAATTATAGTATACTATATAAGCGCTACTATATTATTAATATTATCTCTCCTCTATACAGCCCTTATTACCCTTATATAGTTATTTATTAACCTTATTAACCCTTAATACTAATACGTCTTAATAAATAATCCTAATATTACTTAATTAATATAAATTCCTCTCCTTACTTAAGGAGAAAAGGATAAAAAGAAAGGACTTAGAATTTTCCTTAATATCTATAATTATAGGTTTAGATTTTTACCTACTAGGCTTATTAATTAGGAGAGGCTATAGCTATATAACAGCCTTCTTAATAGCTTTACTATCCCTAGCTTTATAATATCTATTAGTAAACGTAAGTTCTATACCCTTTAAAACGCACCTTAAACCCTCTTTAACAACCTTATCTCCCTCCTTAAGGCGTATAAGAGAGATAAAGCTAAGATAAAATCTATCTATAATCTCTTATTATATTTTATCCTCTGCCTCTACTAAAAGGCTACCCTCTAAAGCATATATCTACTACTATAACTAAAGGAATAAGATAACCTTATTAAGGAAGATAGTATCCTATTTATACTCCCTAATCTCTAGAAATATACTACTAAGTATAGCTATATTAGCGTTAAGGCTAGATTAAATCGCACTATAAAGTAGAGAGAGGTAGTAGCTTTTTAAAACTTTACCTAAGGCGAAATTAAACCTAACCTTACTTATAGTATAAAATAAAAGCTACTATAGTTACTATTCCTTTATAATAACTAGTAAACCTTATAGATAGCTATAACTAAAGAGATTATATCCCTTATATAAAATAATAGTACTTAAATTTTAGTTAAAATATTTTACTAAATCTATTAGAATAATTTCTTTACTTTTTATACTATATTTTTTTACCTTAGTGAAAATAGTACTCTCTATAATAAGGGAAATATACTAAGGGAACACACCTTTCTTTATATAGTAGTAGACGTAACAGAAGATCTATATATTAGCCTTACGCTATCTTAGCCTAAAAGAAAAATATATAAAGGTATACTAATAGAGATTTAAAGTGCTAGGTTAGTAGAAGCTATTAAGGAGTTAGCTAGCTGTAGTAAATAAAGTAATAAATTTTTACCTTTTTATATATAAATTATTCTAAAATTATTTATAGTATATTTATTATAATACTAGCCTATTACTTAAATATATTAGACTTATTAGAGTATCTTTAATAAGTTAACTATAGGATCTACTTAAGATTCTACTATAAGCTTACTACTTACTACTATAAACTTTACTACTAATTTAACCTTATAGCCTATAATAGTTACTTCTTTTTATATAAATAATTCTAAACTACTTTAACTTTAGTTATGTTATAATACTTAGTATTACTAAACCTACTAGGTTTAATAGGTTTATCCCTAATAAACGGCGATTAGCTGTAGTTTAGCTATAGTATCTACTATAGCTAACGGTGTATTTTACTACTTATCTAACTAAGCAGCTTATAATAGTTATACTTCTTAGTTATATATAATTAAACTAAAACCCCTTATTTATTACTTACCTATTAATACATACAGTTAACTGTATTATAACCCCCTTATAATAATACCTATAAGTTATTTATTACCTAATAGTTATATAATTATAGCTTATAAATTTCTTTTTATAGGTATACTATACCTAAGGTATAAAGCTAACTAAGCTATAGTTTATCCTCTCTAATAGGGTTTTATAAAAACCAGATTATATTATATCTAAAGCTCTATTAGCCTTATTTATACTATATAGCTATACTACTACACTATAGGCTATTACTTCCTCTATATAGAAACGTAAAGAGTGTTTTAAAATATAGTCCTATCTACACTATAACTATATAAGGCAACCTTACTATTTTTATATAATGAAATCTACTAGAAATAAGGCTAAAAAGCCCTATTTAAGTTATATAAAAGTAATAAAAGGGAGTTTAATATAACTTAAATAGGCTTCTTTTATAGAATATTAATCTTACTAAGTTATATATATCTTTAATATATAAGTAGTATTAGTAAGAGAGATAAAAGAGTATAATAGTCTAAGTAATAGCTAGTTATATAAATATAGAAGTTACTAAAAGCTACCTCTTTTATATAGTATTTATTATTATAAGTTATAATATTAGTTTAATAAGCCTAAGATATAGCCTATTAGTACTAAGTAAATTATAGAATATATAAATCTATACTTAGATAATATAATATAATACTAGATAACTAGCTTTTTTATAGGTAAGAAATAATATAAAAAGACTATTTTATATTTAATACAGCCCTCCTAGTAGCTGTTTTAGATCTAATAGGAATAGCTAGGCTGTAATAGTAGTAAAGTATTATACTAGCGTCTTATAAAGTAACGTAGTGTAAAAGTAAAAAGTAATAGAAGTAAGTAATAATAAGGAAACTAAATAGAGGTTATAAAATAAAAAGTAGGTCTTAAAACTAAGATATCTTTATAGTTAACCTTTCTACTAGAGGAGGTTAGTAGTATAGAGGATTATATACTTTATAGCTACATAAAGGTATATATACCTATAGGGATATTATCCTCTAACCTATCTACCTACTTTATTCTATAATAATATTCTACTTACTTATAAGAATAGCTATACTAGGCTTTAGAGGTATAGCTATTAGATAACTTAGAATAGTAGGTCTATATACCTATTTAGAAAGGTAGGTCTATATATAATTAATATAAAGCTATTACGTTATATATAGTATTCTAACTTCACTTTAAGCTTAGTTTACTCTTACTTTACTCTTAAAGTCTTTTACTTTATAACTCCCTCTATACTTTTAACTATAACCTTACTTTTCTAAGCTATTACGTTATATATAGTATTCTAACTTTACTTTAAGCTTAATTTACTCTTACTTTACCTTTAGAGTCTCTTACTTTATAACTCCCTCTATACTTTTAACTATAACCTTACTTTTCTAAGCTAATACGTTATATATAGTATTCTAACTTTACTTTAAGCTTAGTTTACTTTTACTTTACTTTCCCTCTATTCTCTTAACTATAACCTTACTTTTCTCTTAATCTAACTTATAGTAGTAGCCTATTTAAGTTTTATAAAAGTTATAGCGTATAGGCTACTAAAGACTAGTATATATATATCTCCCTTTATACTACTTTAGCTACTTCTTTAACCTTATACGTCTTAATTAATCTTACGTACGCTTTTATAAAACTATATACGCTACTATATTTACGCTTACGCTTTTTTAAAAGTAAATAGGTAAGTTTTTACTTTTATAAAACTTAAATAGCGCTAGTACTCCTCTCTAATATAATCTAACTTAGTAGAAATAGATATATATTCTACACCCTCTTATAACTAACCTTACACTATAATATTAACGCTTTTCTTTTAGAAAAGTAAATAGGTAAGTAACTACTTTTATAAAACTTAAATAGTGCTAGCTCTCCTTAAATACAATCTAACCTAGTAAAAACAGATATTTATCCCTAACTCTACCTGTTATACTATACCTCCTAAGTCCTTAAAGGGCCTAAAGAGAAAGACTATAGGGGATAGTTCTAAAGACACCCCTCCTAAGAAGTAAGTCTAAAGAGGCCTAAAGAAGTCTTAAGCTATTATTAAAGATAATAACTCTAATATTAATACAAACAACATACCTAAGAATAAGGATAATAATATTCTATCTAACCTAAACTCTACGTATAATACTAAAGTTAAATATAATAAGCTAGGCCTTAAACCTATAGATTTAGACACTAATATTACTTCTAACTAGGCCCTAATTACTAGGCTACTTTATAAAGAGGTTATAAAAGGTAATATACTAAAATAGTTAAAACCTCTTAAGCCCTAGCGCTTTACTTCTACCCTACCTAATAAATCTACTAAAATAATAGTCTAATAGTAAAAAGCCCTAACTTTACTAAATTAGTTAGTAGAATTATAGATTTAGGGGCTTCTACCTAGCTAAAACACATAGTCTAAAGACTTTATAGCTTATAAAGTATTTAGGCTAAAGGTATATAAGCTATTAAGAACACTTACTAGTAAGCATAAAGACCTTCTAAAGGTATATTATAACGTCGGCATTAATATATCTAAAAGGCTATTTATAAACTAGTTACTTAGGTTAATAGTTTTAATAGGGATAACTACGTATAATAAGGCGTAAGGTAATTTTATAATACCTTACTTAAGACTTAGGGAAATATATAAGCTTTATAAATTTTTTAAGATATCTAGTAAGCATTTTCCTATTCTATAAACCTATTTAAGTTTTATAAAAAGGTATTTTTTTTACTTTTATAAAACTTAAATAGGCTGCCTCTAAGTTTTTCTTATTATAATCTTAACGCTAATAACACCTAGTTACCTAAGTCGCCTAATACTTCCTTTAACTATTTATTAACCTCTTAATTACTAGTAAACCTAATTTTATAAAGGTAAAAAATAGTAAGCTAAGTATTAAGAAAGTACCCTAAAAGAATAACGTCCTTACTATTATCTAAAGGCTTAAGGCATCTAGCTACTCTTAGCTTAAGAAAAAGTATAATAATATATATCCTTTTATCCTTATAAAGGTTAAGATAAAATTAAAGTTATTTTTAAAAGAAGAATATAACGTATTATTATTTAATAAAGTTAATTAAGACATTAGCTTTATTATAATAATATAGGTAATTATAATTTATAACCCTAATATCTTTTATAAATAGGATAGTAACTACTAAGATAATATACTATAACTCCTACTTAATAAGACGTATTTTATCTAAGGTTATTTATATAAAGACTAAATAAGAGTATATTTTACCTTAGTAAGCTTTATTTACTAATATAAAACCTATAAACCTATATATTAAGATAAGAAAACGTTAATAGCTATAGATAGTATCTTATAAGCAGGATATTACAACCCTACTAAGGCTAAAGAAGATAAAAGAGAAGCACTATCTAATACTTACTAAGTAGCTTTAATATCCTAAGATCTTAAGGTACTCCTTAACAACTAAGACGTTATAGAACTCTCTAAAAAAGAAAAGTATATCTATTTTAGAAAAACCTTAGAGGTAATAAATATAGATAAGTAGCTAGCTTAGTATAATACTACCTATTTACCTTCTCTAGGCGTAAAGAAAATTAAGGTTTTATATTAGTTACTTATAGTAGACTAATAATATAAAATCTTTACGCTTTTCTAGCTATAGAAGAGGATTAGTTTTTCTATATAGGAGATAGGTGCTACTATATAGATAGTAAAACTAAGTACTACTAAAGTTAATATCCTCTTAGGTATTATAGACATAGTAGCTAATATCTAACGTAGCTAGAGGTTAAATTTTAATCTATATAGCTTTATAAAAAAAGATATTTACCTCTTTACTATCTCTACTAGTAAAAGTAAAAAGATAGCTAGGTACATACTAGCTAAAGAATATAAAGTATAGTAAGATAAAGTAGTAGATATCTATAACTTAGTAGGTATATTTAAAACTAATAATAAACTTATAGCCCTTACTAAGTCTTACTACCTCTTTAGTAGTAACCTTCCTAAGGATAATAATATAGTTAGGATTATATCTAAGTTTAGAATTACCCCTATAGGTGCTACGTAAGATAAATATCTAACTTCTAAAGATAATACTAAATTTATTCTTAAGCCTTATTAAATTATTAGTAAGTCTATAGCCCCTCTCTATTTAAGTTTTATAAAGTGTATATCTTACTTTTATAAAACTTAAATAGGCTTTTCTATTTTCTATCTTTTTTTCTACTTTTATAAAACTTAAATAACTAATATATCTAGATATTAACTAGCTTCTTAAGTAAACCGACTATCTAACTAGATTTAGTATTCTTACTAATAAATATAGGATTAGTAAAACGGTTACTACTATCTTTACCCTTACTAAGTCTATTACTAAATTTAAAGAGGCTAATAAGGAGAATAAAGAAGTAGTTTACCTACCTTTTAGTATTATTATACTAGCTTTTATACTAGACTAGATATATAAGGTTATTATAGAAAAGTTTTTATATCTCTTCTCTATTTATATCTTTTACTAGTCTATATTAACAGCCCTAAAACACTAAGCTAAGGTTATAGTTAGTAATTCTAAGCAGCTAGTTAAGCTTATAGATAGATTTAAAGCAGACGTATATAAACCTACTACTACTAATAATATAATCCTTATATTATATTTAACTAATAACTAGCGCTTAGTCTATAGGGATAAGAGGGACGTTATTATAAATAGTAACTATAAGGATAGTAATAATAATATACTAGACTTAGATAATAATAAGCCTAGTAATAGCGTTTTAAAGTATACCTAGAAGTTAAATTTCTTACTTCTATATAAAATAATATTTTACAGCCTTATTACTAATAAAGGCTATATATTAAAAAATCTATACTTACTGACCTATATTATCCTAAAGAAGATAAAGAGGAGATTCCTCTAAATTCTTACTACTATACCAACTATAAGTAGAATCTATAACCTTTATAGCTACTTCTTAGTATTTTAAAACAGTTTTTTTAGATATAATATAGAAGCTACCCTTAAAATAGACTACCTTAAGATTATCTATAGTAATAATTATATTAAGGCATTTAAGTAGCGTAATAAAACTACCCTTAGCGCCTTAGGGGTGCCTTTTAATACTATCTTAAGGCTAACTAAGGTTACCTTAGTATAGTAGTAGGTAACTAACTTTAAACTATATAAGCCTAGCGCTAAGTAGTCTAAAAGGTATAAGTAGTACTATACTATAATAGAAGTAGGTATCTTAGTATACCTAATCTACCTAAGAAACTTTATAAAGTATAGTAAGTACTTTAAGTAAGGCGTTAAGTTTATATCTATAGTAGTAAGGTAGGTATTATCTTAATACTAAATACGCTATAGTATATTAACCTTAATATAGCTTCTAACTAGTAAGACTATATACCTAGGTAAAAATATACCCCTATATAAAGTTAAGACTATTAAACTTATATAGTACTAGTTAGTAGATATTATAGCACTTAACGCGCTAATCTTATAGTATAATAATAATATATTTATAGCGCTACTAAGAAATATCCTACTTACTATTAGAGGTATAGGGGATGTTAATAAATATAATAAGCTATATATAAACATAGCTACTATATAAAACGCCTTACTTATTAGTACTAATCTACGTTTTACTACTCTTATAAATCCTACTAGGCGCCTTACCTAAGTAATAGTAGATATAGCTAGCGCGTCTAAGCTATAGTCTCTTAGAGGAGTAAGCTTAAGTACCTAAGCTAAACAGATAAGTCTTATAAAGTAGAAGAGAAGCACTTATATAGGTATAGTTAACAGCCTAAATAAAGCTATATAGTTAGAAATATAGGCAGCACGCGTTAAGCGTACTAAGGCTAAGTTAAGAGCTACCCCTACTAGAGGGGTAAAAGAAGTTAATAACGTTATCTCTAAGGACGTTATAAATAGGCTTTAATACTACTACTTTACTACCTATAGTAATACTATTATTAGCTATCTTATAGACCCTATAACCCTAACCTAATATATTATCTCTAAATCTCTAAAGATAGTATAGTATCTAAAGTATGTATTAAAACTATAGAAAGAAGGGCTAAGATATCTCTTTTATACTATTAACCCCCTAACTACTATATAAGTTTTACTTCCCCTAACTCTAGCCTAATTAAGTTTTATAAAATTACTTTTATAAAACTTAAATAGGCCTAGTAACCTCTATAAGCAGCTACTTAATATATAACTATAAGCTAATAAGTTAGATATAAGGTCTTAGCTAGAGTTTTCTAAATAGCTAGTATTAAAACGCTTTTAGTCTGCTTAAGTAATAGCTAAACTAAGTAGGATAAAATAATCTCTAACTTTAATAATTTAAACTTACTAGTCTAGGTAATAGTAACCTTATTATTACTTACTGCCTTTAGTATAAACTACTATAACGCCTACTAATATAAAGTTATTTTAGAAAACTATCTAAATTTTAGCTTATAGTGTTAAGTTATTAGTTAGCTATAGCGCCTAAGCTAGAAGCAAAAGGTGTTTTAGAAGATCTTATAGACTTAGGATATATTTAATCTTTAGATTAAGACCTATAACATAAGGGTGTATGTTAGTACTATAGAGGTAGAGGTAGTACTAAACGATTAAATCTAAGGCTTATAGTAAATAGTATATACCTTTAAGATCTTATAAATATATATTAAGGTAGGGTATAATTATTACCCCTAGGTATAGTAACTTTAGAATTACTTCTTAAGGGAGGAAGTATAAAAAGAGGGCTATCTCTTTTTAGTAGTAGCCTAATAGCTTATTACCTACCTAAAGGATACAAACGCCATTACTAATATAAGTAATATTACTAAGTAGTAAAACTTTACTATAGCTATAATAAAGGATATTATAATAAGGCGTATACTAAAGCTATCTACTAATAAGTTAATAAAGTTTAACTACTTTACTATAATAAACCTTTACTTTAAAAATACTAATAAGTAGGCTACTCTCTTTAAGATATTAGGTATTAAGAATATTACACTTAAGAAGGGTAAATAGTCTATTAACCCTTTTAACTACACTACGCTTTCTATTAAGAAAGGTAATAATATAAACTTACTATAGAATATATATATATAGGTTAATTTAATAGTTAATTAGGAGGTAGATTAGATAGTAGATTTTTTCTTTTTTCTTTTTTTTTTCTTTTTTTAATTAAGACCTAGATTTAGTTAATATAGACTAGTAGGTAGTTAGCCTTAAATCTAAGACGTTAATATAGGATAGAAGAACCCTCTTTATATAATAATTTTTAGCCTTAGCTATAGGAATAACTTACTTCTTAATCTCTTTACTTTTACTTAATAGTTTGCTATGTACTTATTTACGTTTTATAAATACGTTCTTATATAAAACCTAAATAGTAACATCTCTTTAACGCCTTATTATTTAGTATAAGACCTATAAGATAATAAAGTCTAGTTATTAGCGTTAAATTTTATAGGATAATAAAACATTATAATAATAATATATATTAGTATATCTAATAGACTAATTATACTTACTAGCTTAATAATAAGAGGTTACTTAATTAAGAAGGCCTTATAGGAACTTTATAAGGATAATAATGGAGTACCCTTTAAGTATTACTAAGCTAGGGTTAATATAAAGACTAAAACAAGAGGTTTAACGCTAAGTTTACTACTTATAGTAGTAAGTAGGTGTTTTATAACACCGTCTTGTATATTACTTATAACCTAAACCCTAAGAGATAAGGCTTATACTATAATAACCTAGCTTAAGGTTTAGTTAACGTACTATAATATAGGATATATAGTTATATCTTAGTATTACCCCTATTAGCTTCTTAAGAAGTAGAAAGATTAGTTAGAAGCTTTATCTAATTAGGTTTATATTCTATATTAATAAATACTTCTTACTATTACTATATATAACTACTATATAATATAGTATAAGTCCTTTAAATAGGCTAATAATATACGTTATTATATATTTACTATAATACTATTAACTAACTATTAACCTTTAGCTTTATATAGGTAGACACCTTACTACTAAATAGTCTATTTATTATATTTACTTCTACTTAGTTCCCCTTTAGGGACTTACTATAGGTAGGCCTCCTAACTCTAGATAACTTCCTAGAGGTAAATACTTATACCTTTATACTAGTTATATAAATATCCTCTCTCTTTTTACTCCCTTCCTCCTAACCTATACCTTATCTATATATATACTACTTACTATACTAGTATAAGCTTTACCTTATATATCTAAAGCCTATCTACTAGAAATAAATCTAACCTCTTTAGAGCTAGGCTAACGTTAGATATTATATACCTTATAGTAATATAGACGCTAGTAGGCTGTTAGCTAATAACACTATCCCTTCTACCTACTATAAACATAATCTTAGCTACTTAGAGATTTAAGTCTAGGTTAATAAATACTATAATATACTTTACAAAATTAAAGAATGTAACGGCTTTCTGGCCACCAGTTTCAGCGGAACCTGCCTCCATATTCGGCGGGACATCAGCCCAAAACCTGCCG
>JASUDE010000795.1:885-14954 GCA_034509685.1 Colletotrichum cereale | reverse complement strand
CTAATATTAAACTACTAGTAATTAACTAGTAGTATTAAATTACTAATAAACTATAGTTTATAGGTTTTATTAGAAGTATAATATTTAGAAAAAAGGTATATAAAAAAGGCTATATAACTATATACTATTTATTTCTTTTATATTTTCCTCCTTTACGTCTTTACTATATTAAGTGTGCTTCTAAACCCCTCTTATCTTTAAAGATACGCCTACAGGCTTTACACTTAATAACCTTCTATTAATTATAGTAATATTAGTATAAAAGATCTAAAAAGAATTAATAAAAATAGATATACTTACCTAAACTTCCTGGATAACTTCTAGAATTTCTTCTACTTGTTATAGCTAGGTAGAAGCGGCTAAGGGGGCTGGGGAAGGGCGCTAGAGATAATCCTCTATAATAGGCTCTATAATAGGCATTTCTAGCTCAAAACCATTACAAATACCATTATTCTAAAGCTCTAGAAGAGAAGGATTCAGCTGTAGAAGAGCCGGATTAATTTAGGCTAGAAATAGCTAAGCTAGGCTAAGTTAAAGCTTATTAATAATAACCTAGAAAATAAGCTGCTAGGTAGTGTAATAGGCTAGCATTACCTTATAATAGGCGTATAGCAACTTAATATAATTTATCTAAGCTAAGGAGTAAAAGTAGGAAGTATAAATAACGTATAGTTTATATAGGCCTTTATTTTATATATATTATATATATATACCCCTTCTAGCTAGTTATAAGTAATAGTAGGTTATAGTAGGTACTAGCCTAGCTATACTTATTATAGCGTAGCCTATAACATATACTTCCCTCCTACGCTATAGGGCTCTACTAGCCCTTAACGGTTACATACTATATCTTAAGAAATTACTTACTAAATAATCCTATAGGCTAGTAGGCTTATTATTTATTCTTCCTTTTTTTACTAGCCCTTTATTAATATTATAAGTATTTATTTTATATATAACTACGCTTTTTTTTTACTTTTATTATCTTTTTACTAATTACTAGTTATTAATTATAGAAATTAAATAATTTATAATAGCTATAAGTAAACTAATCCTTATATAGGCCTATATATATATATATATACCTACTAATTAGTTACTAACTTATAAGATAGCCTCTTACTATCTCTAGCTACTCTTTATCCTCTAAAGATAATAAGGTTTTTAACCCTATTACCTCCCTTTACCTTAAGCCTTAGTTACTTACCCCTACTATAAGTTACTTTCCTTTAGTAAGCGTATTATATAAGTTAACTAACCTAGCTAGAATAATAAAGATAATAAGAATAATAAAGCTAATAAGGCTAACTATAGCTTCTTAGTTATAAAGAGACACTATACTAACGCTTTTACTTTTACTACTACTTCTACTTATATACTAACTATCTTTTATATATACTCTTACTTCTTATATATATACTACCTTACGTATAACCCTATTACTATCTATTATATAGAAAATATTAGCGCCTATAGGTACTACTATCTCTCCTATATATAGTCTAACTATAGCTACTAACCTATAAGTCTCTTATTACTTATATAAATCTTACGCTTTATTAATATAACTTAGATCCCTAAGGCCTCTTTAGGCCTCTATAAGGTAATATCTATTACTACTTATACTACTACCCTAACTACCTTTAGCTTTATAGAGTATACCTTTTTCTAGCTAGCCGTTAAGGCTTAGGAGGTTATAACTAACTTAGAGTAGGAGGTATAGAAAAGCGTTAAGAAGATATATAGAAAGTACGCCTATAGTGTGTCTAATAATACGCCTCTTACGCCTACTATACCTACTCCCTTTTTTCTAGCTATTACTACTACTACTACTACTACTACTACTACTACTAATATTATATATAGTAAGGTTACTTCCTACCTAGGTAGTTTTATAGCTACCTAAAGTAAGCGCTTTATTATTATAGTTAAGGAGATCTTAGTTTCTCTTAAGAGAGTAAGTATTAGTCTTATTTTCTCTTTTATATAATTCTTATACTAACTTTATATCTTTAGTTTATTAACTTTATTACTACTAACTTTAGTTATAGCCCCTCCCTTAAGCTAGGAGACTTTTAGTATAGGAGTCTCTTATACGTTCTAAATACGCTTATTTTATATAGCTTTACTACTTACCTTATAAGGCTTAGTTATTTTTTATAGGCTATAGCCTTTTAATAGAGATTTATTACTTATTTACTTATTATATATCTTTATTTTTTTATATATATATATATTACTTTTATTATAAATATTAATAGGTTTATACTTCTTTTTAAAGGAGTTTAAAGCTATAGTATTTTTAACTAATTTAATAGGTTTTTATATAGCTTTAGTAAAACCCTCCTAACATACTAACGCTTAGTATATTCTTATTTTTTTTTTACTATACTATTATATACTAATTATTTCTATAATATACTATTCTTTTTCACTATCTTCTATTAGGGGGAAAGGCTATACGTTATAGGCTTTTTAGCTTAGTAAAAGGTTATTTTTAGTATAGCGTAATAGGTCTATATAAAATTAGTTATAGATATTACTAGGTACGTTAAGTTTAACTATAAGGGGGCTAATTACTTTAGTAACTTAGTAATAGTAGTATAGCTAATTAAGCTTATAATTTAGTTATAGAGAGTAATAATTATATATTAATAGCTATATATTATTACCTACTTTAAACCTTTTAGTTATACTTCTTTACTTATTAGCTAATTCTTTTATATATTATTAGGCTATAGCTATTACTACTTATACTATTATAGTTACTTTAGTTATCCTCTATATAAGTCGTTTAGTAACCTTTTTATATATATCTATTACCTTTTATATACTTTTTTTAACTATAATAAGGTTTATATAGTAGCTATACTTTATAAAGAAAGGGCTTAATCTAGTTACTAACGTAGTGTAGTTATTAATTACTAATTATATAACTAGTATCTAACATACCTAATCCTCTTAAAGGTAACTTATATAAGCGTATAACGTTACTTAGATCTCTTAGTTAAAGCGCTTTATAGCTTTATTACTTTATAAGTAATATAACGTACTTAGTCTTTACTTAATACCTATAAGTATATAAAACTTATACTAGAACTTACTTATTTAGTTACTTCTTTTATTACTAATAATACTTTTTAGTATATTATAAAAGTAGTAATAGTAACCTAGAAATCTTTTAGTATACGCCTTTATATCTATTATTACTATTAGTTTAAGTATTACTAACTTTCCTAGGTAGTTTATAATAACCTATATATTAGTAGTATAATTAAAGCTAAATAGTAAGAGATCTATAATAAAGTTTATTAATAGGTTGCTTTTTAAGTACTTAGGTATACTTAATAGTTATAAAAGGCCTTTCTTTACGTTACACTAGATTTTACTACTTCTATATACATTATAGTTATAAATAAAGCGCTATACTATTTATAACTAGCTTAGCTAGTAAAACCTTTATAAAAGTATCTCTAAGGTACTATTTCTCCTAAAGTGCCTAGTTATAGTTAAGTTATAGCTTTATTATACTAACTAGGTGTATAGGCTATTAGAGGGAGAATTAAGGTTATTATTACCTAACACCTATATCCTCCCCCTTTAGGTAAGTTATTTTATATTATTAAGGTAGTAGTTTATAATTTAAACGTATAACTAAAGGTTAGGTAGAAGTAAGTAGTTCTCTTACTAAATAGCTATATATACTACTTAGAAGATAGTATTACTATTTTACGTTATAGCTTATAAAGCTTATAGTTCTTTATCTTTAAATACCTTTATATATAGTACTAAAGGTACCTCTATTATATAGTAAGCTATTACTAGTTACACTTTATTTAGAATTATTTAGATAATATATCCCTATTAGTAGTTATTATTCTATATAAAGGAGGCGTTTTACTTATACTAAGAGAATACGTTGGAAACGCTTACGTTTTTACTAGGCTAATATATAATATAGAAGTTATATTCTATAAGCGTTTTAGCCTAATAGCTTTAGCGCTTTATTAACTTCTACTTTTTTATAAAGTACTTAAGGGACTTATAGTTAACTATTACTTTAAAGGGCTTCTTAGTACTATATAACTCTACTTTTTATACCTAAAGGTAATCTAGTACTACTAATAGCTTTTTATTATAGATAAAGTAGTTATATTACGCTAGCGTAAGCTTTTATAAGTAAAAGGTAATAGGTTAGTACTTACCTTTATTATTTACTTAAATTAAGGTGCCTCTTAGTATAAACCTAAAGTAGTTAGTTTTTATAAACGTTAGGCCGTTTAGGTTAAAGTTTTATAGTAGTAAGGCTATTAGAAAGTAGTTCTTAAGCTCCTTAAATACTATAGCGTACTTTATAAACTATATAAACACTATACCTTTTTTTATAAGGTAAGTTATTAGCTTAACTACCTTAATATAGTTAGGTATAAATATTTAGTAATAGTTAGTAAAGCCTAAAAAGCTTTTTATACCCTTAATAGACTAAAGCGCTAACTACTTATAAATAGTGTATACCTTTTTTAGGTTTACTAAAACGCTTTTTTTAGCTTTTAAAATAAAGCTAATATACTTTACCTTCTTTATACTAAAGTTACTATTCCCTATATCTAAGCTAAGCCTTACTATATAAAGCTTCTTAAAGACTTAGTAAACCTTTTACTTATAGTCTTTTTTTATTCTATTAGAATAAATAAGGATATTATTTAGGTATATAGTAATAAAGTTATTAAGAAACTTCTAAAGTAAGCTATTTATAAAGCGCTATTAGTTTATAGGTATATTTATTAGCCTAAAGGGGTTAACTAACTATTTAAAAAGCCTATATTATATATAAAAAGTAGTTTTTTACTTATTACCTTTAGTAATTTATATTTTATAGAAGGCTACTACTATATTTACTTTAGTATACTACTTTACTACTCTTATATAGTAAAACGTCTTAAAGATTAGAGGTAGTAAATAATAGTTCTTTTTTATAATAGCGTTTAGCACTTTATAATTATAATAAAAGCGTAACCTACTACCTAGTTTATATATAAAAAGTATTAGTACTTTTACTATAAAGCTACTTACTTAGATAAAGCCTTTATTAAGGAGGTCTTCTAAAGTCTTCTTTAGAACTAGTAATTCCTCCCTTAATATACTATAAAGGGGGCCTTATAGTAAGGTTACTTCTAGTTCTAATTCTATATAGTAGTTATAGCTAGGTTAGTATAGTAGCACTTTTATTAAGGTGTTAGGGTTAAATAAGTTACTATATTCTTTATATATCTATTATAGTAATACTATAACCTTGGTAGCTTATTTTGCCTTTTTATCTAACTTTAGCTATAAAGCTTTTTCTATATTAGTAAGGCTAACTACTATAATTTAAAAGAAAGCCTATAAGTCTTTACTTATCCCTTTTATAGATAGGTTATATTAAGTAGCGTAATCCTTATATATAGCCTTATAATAGATAGCTATAAAGGTAGGCGCTTTAATTACTTAAGCGGCTTTAATTTTATATACTATTATAGACTTCTATTAACTAACTAAGTATAGTATAAGGTCTACTTACCTATAGTAAATAGTACGCTTTATAGCGTTATAAATAGTATAGTTATATTTTATCTAAGGTTTTCCTAAGAATATATTAACGTTAAGGCTGTGTATAATATATATATATATATACTAGTAGTATTTATAAAGTTTAAAGTTAAATATAACTACTTTTTCTACTATTATACTAGCTAATTTATTAGTAAACCCTTTTAAAGGGATTTTTTATTAAGAGATATATAGAAAGTACTAAGTATATATAAAGTTATAGTTTACTATTACGTAAGTATTATAACTAGTATTAGTAAAGGCTTAGGTAGAAGATCCTTTATTAACGTAAGTATCTAATAGTATAGCTAGTCTAATTATTCTTTTTTTATACTAAAACTCCTTTTATCTTATATACTTCTTACTTATTAGCTTTAAAGCTTAATTTTACTCTAAAGCTATTTTTTTTCTAACTTCTTTTTACTTTTAGTAGTACTATAAGTATTATTACTTTCCTTAAGCTTCTTAATTTTAGTAGTTACTTTAGCTATATAGGTAGGCCTGTTTTTTTTTTTCTTACTATTAAGGTAATTATAAGCTAGGTGTTTAATCTTTTAGTAGGTATAGTATTAGTATATTTTAGTATATACTTTTTATACCTTAAGGTGTTTTTTTTTTAGTTTTATTAGCTATATATACTATTATTTTTCTTATTATTTATACGTCTTTATTAGTATCTTTTAACGCTAGAGGTAGTAAGTATCTATAAGTAGGCTATATATTACTAGCTAGGTTTTTAACCTTTTAGGCTATTTTACTTACTTATTATATATATATATAGAAAGTAAGAGAAAGTAAGACGCTTATTAGTATACTTTAAATATAGAGAGGAAAAGCGTTTAAGAAAAGCGTAATTCATACTTTACTTAGCTATAAGTAGTGTAATAGGCTTGTATTACCTTACGATAGGCGTATAGTAACTTAATATAATTTATCTAAGCTAGAAAGAGAAAGTAGGAAGTATAAATAACGTATAGTTTATATAGGCCTTTATCTTATATATGTTATATATATACGCCCCTCTTAGCTAGTTATAAGTAATAGTAAGTTATAGTAGGTACTAGCTTAGCTATACTTATTATAGTATAGCCTATAATATATACTCCCCTCTTACGCTATAGGGCTCTACTAGCCCTCTATAGTTACGTACTATATCTTAAGAAATCGCCTACTAAATAATCCTATAGGCTAGTAGGCTTATTATTTATTTTTCTTTTTTCCTTACTAGCCCTTTTATTAATATTATAAGTATTTATCTTATACGTAACTACACTTTCCTTTTACTTTTATTATCTTTTTACTAATTACTAGTTATTAATTATAGAAATTAAATAATTTATAATAGCTATAAGTAAACTAATCCCTATATAGGCCTGCGTATATATGTATATATACCTACTAATTAGTTACTAACTTATAAGATAGCCCCTTACTATCCCTAGCTGCTTCCTATCCCCTAAGGATAATAAGGTTTTTAACCTTATTACCCCTCTTACTATAAGTTACTTTCCTTTAGTAAGCGTATTACGTAAGTTAACTAACCTAGCTAGAATAATAAAGATAATAAGAATAATAAAGCTAATAAGGCTAACTATAGCTCCTTAGTTATAAAGAGACGTTATACTAACGCCTCTACTTCTACTACTACTTCTACTTATATACTAACTATTCTTTATATATACCTTTACTTCTTATATATATACTACCTTATATATAACCTTACTACTATCTATTATATAGAAAATATTAGCGCTTATAGGTACTACTATCTCTCCTATATATAGTCTAACTATAGCTACTAACCTATAAGTTTCTTATTACTTATATAAATCTTACGCCTTACTAATATAACTTAAATCCCTAAGGCCTCTTTAGGCCTTTATAAGGTAATATCTATTACTACTTATACTACTACCCTAACTACCTCTAGCTTTATAAAGCGTACCTCCTTCTAGCTAGCCGTTAAGGCCTAAGAGGTTATAACTAACTTAGAGTAGGAGGTATAAAAGAGCACTAAGAAGACGTATAGAAAGCGTACCTATAGTACGTCTAATAATACACCCCCTATACCTACTACGCCTACTCCCTTTTTCCTAGCTATTACTACTACTACTACTACTACTACTACTACTAATACTATATATAGTAAGGTTACTCTTTACTTAGGTGGTTTTATAGCTACTTAGAGTAAGTACCTTATTATTATAGTTAAGGAGATCTTAGTCTCTCTTAAGAGAGTAAGTATTAGTTTTTTTTTCTCTTTTATATAACCTTTATACTAACTTTATATCTTTAGTTTATTAACTTTATTACTACTAACTTTAGTTATAGCCCCTCCCTTAAGCTAAAAGACTTCTAGTAGGAGAGTCTCTTACGTATTCTAAGCGCACTTATTTTATATAGCTTTACTACTTACCTTATAAAGCCTAGTTATTTTTTATAGGCTATAGCCCTTTAATAGAGATTTATTACTTATCTACTTATTATATATTTTTATTTTTTCTATATATATATATTACCTTTATTATAAATATTAATAGGTTTATACTTCTTTTTAAAGGAGTCTAAGGCTATAGTGTTTTTAACTAATTTAATAGGTTTCTATATAGCTTTAGTAAAACCCTCCTAGCGTACTAACGCCTAGTGTATTCTTATCTTTTTTTTACTATACTATTATATACTAATTATTTCTATAATACGCTATTCTTTTTTACTATCTTCTATTAGGGGGGAAGGCTACGTATTATAGGCTTTTTAGCCTAGTAAAAGGTTATTCTTAGTATAGCGTAATAGGTTTATATAAAATTAGTTATAAACATTACTAGGTATATTAAGTTTAACTATAAGGGGGCTAATTACTTTAGTAACTTAGTAATAGTAGTATAGCTAATTAAGCTTATAATTTAGTTATAAAGAGTAATAATTATATATTAATAGCTATATTATAACCTACTTTAAACTTTTTAGTTACGCTTTATTACTTATTAACTAATTCTTCTATATATTATTAGGCTATAGCTATTACTACTTATACTATTATAGTTACTTTAGTTATCCTCTATATAAGTCGTTTAGTAACCTTTTTATATATATCTATTACCTTCTATATACTCTTTTTAACTATAATAGGGTTTATATAGTAGCTATACTTTATAAAGAAAAGGCTTAACTTAGTTACTAACGTAGTATAGTTATTAATTACTAATTACGTAACTAGTATCTAACACGCCTAATCCTCTTAAAGGTAACTTATATAGGTGTATAGTATTACTTAGATCTCTTAGTTAAAGCGCTTTATAGCTTTATTACTCTATAGGTAATATAACGTACTTAGTCTCTACTTAATACCTATAAGTATATAAAACTTATACTAAAACTTACTTATTTAGTTACTCTCTCTATTACTAATAATGCTTTTTAGTATATTATAAAAGTAGTAATAGTAACTTAGAAATCTTTTAGTATACGCCTTTATATCTATTATTACTATTAGTTTAAGTATTACTAACTTTCCTAGGTAGTCTATAATAACCTATATATTAGTAGCGTAGTTAGGGCTAAATAGTAGGAGATCTATAATAAAGTCTATTGATAGGTTACTTTTTAAGCGCTTAGGTATACTTAATAGTTATAAAAGGCTTTTCTTTACGTTACGCTAGATCTTACTACTCTTATATACGTTATAGTTATAAATAAAGCACTATACTATTTATAACTAGCCTAGCTAGTAAAACCTCTATAAAAGTATCTCTAAGGTGTTATTCCTCTTAAGGTACCTAGTTATAGTTAAGTTATAGCTTTATTATACTAACTAAGTATATAGGCTATTAGAGGGGGAATTAGGGTTATTATTACCTAGTACCTATATCCTCCCCCTTTAGGTAAGTTATTTTATATTATTAAGGTAGTAGTCTATAATTTAAATATATAACTAAAGGTTAGGTAGAAGTAAGTAGTCCTCTTACTAGACAGCTATATATACTATTTAGAAGATAGTATTACTATCTTATATTATAGCCTATAAAGCTTATAGTTCTTTATCTTTAAATACCTTTACGTATAGCGCTAGAGATGCCTCTATTATATAGTAGGCTATTACTAGTTACACTTTATCTAGGATTATTTAGATAATACGTCTCTATTAGTAGTTATTATCCTATATAAAGGGGGTATCCTACTTACGCTAGGAGAGTACGTTAGGAACGCTTACGTTTTTACTAAGCTAGTATATAATATAAAAGTTATATTCTATAAGCGTTTTAGCCTAATAGCTTTAGCACTTTATTAACTTCTACTTTTTTATAAAGTACTTAAGGGACTTATAGTCTACTATTACTTTAAAGGGCTTTTTAGTACTATATAACTTTACTCTTTATACTTAGAGGTAATTTAGTACTACTAATAGCTTCTTATTATAAATAGAGTAGTTATATTACGCTAGCGTAAGCTTTTATAAGTAAAAAGTAATAGGTTAGCGCTTACCTTTATTATTTACTTATATTAAGGCGCCTCCTAAGGTAAACCTAAAGTAGTTAGTCTTTATAAATATTAAAGCATTTAGGTTAAAGTTTTATAGTAGTAAGGCTATTATAAAGTAGTTCTTAAGCTTTTTAAATACTATAACGTACTTTATAGACTATATAAACACTATACCTTTCTTTATAAGGTAAGTTATTAACTTAACTACCTTAGTGTAGTTAGGTATAAATCTCTAGTAATAGTTAGTAAAGCCTAAGAAGCTTCTTATACCTTTAATAAACTAAGGTACTAACTACTTATAAATAGTATATACCTTTTCTAGGTCTATTAAGACGCCTTTTTTAGCTTTTAGGATAAAGCTAATATACTTTACCTTCTTTATACTAAAGTTACTCTTCCTTACGTTTAGGCTAAGCCTTACTACGTAAAGCTTCTTAAGAACTTAGTAAACCTTTTACTTATAGTCTTTTTTTATCCTATTAGAATAAATAAGGATATTATTAAGGTATATAGTAATAAAGTCGTTAAGAAACTCCTAAAGTAAGCTATTTATAAAGCGCTACTAGTTTATAGGTATGTTTATTAGCCTAAAGGGGTAAACTAACTATTTAAAAAGCCTATATTATATATAAAAGGTAGTTTTATACTTATTACCTTTAGTAATTTATATCTTATAGAAGGCTACTACTATATCTACCTTAGTATACTACTTTACTACTTCTATATAGTAAAACGTTTTAAAGATTAGAGGTAGTAAATAATAGTTCTTCTTTATAATAGCGTTTAGTACTTTATAATTATAATAAAAGCGTAACCTACCGCTTAGTTTATATATAAAAAGTACTAGCGCTTTTACTATAGAGCTGCTTACTTAGATAAAGCCCTTATTAAGGAGGTCTTCTAAAGTCTTCTTTAGGACTAGTAGTTTCTCCCTTAATATACTATAAAGGGGGCCTTATAGTAAGGTTACTTTTAGTTTTAATTCTATATAGTAGTTACAGCTAGGTTAGTATAGTAGCACTTTTATTAAGGTATTAGGGTTAAATAAGTTACTATATTCTTTATATACCTATTATAGTAATACTATAACTTTAGTAGCTTATCTTACCCTTTTATCTAACTTTAGCTATAAAGCTTTCTTTATGTTAGTAAGGCTAACTACTATAATTTAAAAGAAAGCCTATAAGTCCTTACTTATCCCTTTTATAAATAAGTTATATTAAGTAGTATAATCCTTACGTGTAGCCTTATAATAAATAGCTGTAAAGGTAGACGCTTTAATTACTTAAGCGGCTTTAATTTTATATACTATTATAGACTCTTATTAACTAATTAGGTGTAGTATAAGGTCTACTTACCTATAGTAAATAGTACGCTTTATAGCGTTATAAACAGTATAGTTATGTTTTATCTAAGGTTTTCTTAGGAATATATTAACGTTAAGGCTGCGTATAACGTATATATATATATACTAGTAGTATCTATAAAGTTTAAAGTTAAATATAACTACTTCTTTTACTATTATACTAACTAATTTATTAGTAAACCCTTTTAAGGGGATTTCTTATTAAGAGATATATAGGAAGCACTAAGTATATATAAAGTTATAGTTTACTATTACGTAAGTGTTATAACTAGTATTAGTAAGGGCTTAGGTAGAGGATCCTTTATAAATATAGGTATCTAATAGTATAGCTAGTCTAATTATTCTCCTTTTACACTGAAACTCCTTTTATTCTACATACTTTTTACTTATTAGCTTTAAAGCCTAATTTTACTCTAAAGCTATTCTTTTTCTAACTCCTCTTTACTTTTAGTAGTACTATAAGCGTTATTACTTTCCTTAAGCTTCTTAATCTTAGCGGTTGCTTTAGCTACGTAGGTAGGCCTACTCTTCTTTTTCTTACTATTAGGGTAATTATAAGCTAGGTATTTAATCTTTTAGTAGGCGTAGTACTAATATATTTTAGTATATACTTTTTATACCTTAAGGTATTCTTTTTCTTTAGCTTTACTAGCTATATATACTATTATTCTTCTTATTATTTATATATCTCTATTAGTATCTTTTAACGCTAGGGGTAGTAAGTATTTATAAGTAGGCTATATACTATTAGCTAGGTTCTTAACCTTCTAAGCTACTTTACTTACTTATTATATATATATATAGAAGGTAGGAGAAAGTAAAACGCTTACTAGTATACTTTAAATATAAAGGGGAAAAGCGTTTAAGAGGAGTATAATTTACACTTTACTTAGCCATAGGTAGCCTTTAGCTTTAGCTAATACCTATTTAAACTTTAGGAGGAAAGTAGTAAAGGATTTATACTCCTTTATCTTAATACTTATTAAGGAGGTAGATATATAGGTTTTTACGTTTAGGTTACTATATATATACTTTAGGTACTTTAGAAACTCTTTAAGGTTATAATCTACTTAAGCTTCTCTTATTTTATAGTAAGTTAATACTATTCTCTAAAGCACTATATCTAAATAAGAGTTAATAAAGTATTAGGCTTCTTACTTTATTATAAAGAACGCTTTATTAATATATAGCTTATTATATATTTAGTGTAACTATATAGGGAAGTCTTAGCGCTAGCTAAAGAACTTTAGGGGGTTTAGTATTAGTTTCTAAATAACCTAGAGGTAGTTCTTAGCTAGTATAAGTATAATAACTATAGTAGCTACTATAGGCGTAGTGTTTACTACTTCTAGAGACTCCTTATTACGTAATTTAATTATAAGGCTTATACCTTAGGGGTTAGTACTTCTTACTTTAAGCTCTCTTATTTCTTATATTATCTTTACTATTACTTACTTTAAGGCTATAACTTTAGCTTTTGCCTTAGCTAATAGAGAGGTCTTATAGCTTATTACTATTTTAACGTCTTATTATATACCTATTATATAGTATAATTAGTAAGGTATTTATTTTTATTTTAAGAGCTTAGATATATAATAGGCTAGTATTACCTTATAATAGGTATATAGTAACTTAATATAATTTATTTAAGCTAGGGAGAAAAAGTAGGAAGTATAAATAACGTATAGTTTATATAGGCCTTTATCTTATACGTATTATATATATACGCCTCTTTTAGCTAGTTATAAGTAATAGTAGGTTATAGTAGGTATTAGCCTAGCTATACTTATTATAGTGTAGCCTATAATAAGTAGCCTTTAGCTTTAGCTAACACTTATTAAAACTTTAGAAGGAAGGTAGTAAAAAATTTATACTTCTTTATCTTAATACTTATTAAGGAGGTAGATATATAGGTTTTTATATTTAGGTTACTATATATATACTTTAGGTACTTTAGAAACTCTTTAGGGTTATAATCTACTTAAGCTCCCCCTATTTTATAGTAAGTTAATACTATTCTTTAAGGCGCTATATCTAAGTAAGAGTTAATAAAGTACTAAGCTTTTTACTAAGGGGTTTAGTATTAGTTTCTAAATAACCTAAGGGTAGTTTTTAGCTAGTATAGGTATAATAACTATAGTAGCTACTATAGGTATAGTGTTTACTACTTCTAAAGACTCCTTATTACGTAATTTAATTATAAGGCTTATACCTTAGGGGTTAGTACTTCTTACTTTAAGCTCTCTTATTTCTTATATTATCTCTACTATTACTTACTTTAAGGCTATAACTTTAGCTTTTACTTTAGCTAATAGAGAGGTCTTATAGCTTATTACTATTTTAGCGTCTTATTATATACCTATTATATAGTATAATTAGTAGGGTATTTATTTTTATTTTAAAAGCTTAGATATATAATAGGCTAGTATTACCTTATAATAGGTATATAGTAACTTAATACGATTTATTTAAGCTAAGGAGTAAAAGTAGGAAGTGTAAATAACGTACGGTTTATATAGGCCTTTATTTTATATATGTTATATGTGTGCGCCCCTTTTAGCTAGTTATAAGCGATAGTAGGTTATAGTAGGCATTAGCCTAGCTATACTTATTATAGCGTAGCCTATAATGGGTA
>JASUDE010000794.1:0-15005 GCA_034509685.1 Colletotrichum cereale | reverse complement strand
ATCGCTTAGGGTCTTGCGATGGGTCTCGCGCTCGATCTTGAGTTGGGTCGCAGTAGCGGTCATAGAGGGGAGCTCGAAGGACCTTTGCCGAAAGAAAGTGGTTAGATAAGGTATAGGAGCATTAGACAGGGCTTACCTCAAAATGTCAGCGCGTAAGCGTTTGACCGAATCTTTCCTGAGGAGCAACAGTTTTGACCCGAGTAGGCCGCCCCGCGTCGGCGCCTGATCATGCCGCAAAGCCCCAGGTGTGGTCGCGGATATACATCGGCCCGAATGCTCTCCTATGTCGCTATTATCCGTTATCCATGAAGTATCCATCCGTAATCCATTCATCCATTCATCCATTCATGTGGGTAAAAACGAACAAACGAGCAAATGAACAAACAATACTGCACTTTAGCATTCTAAAAACTGTCCCTTTCGACAAGTCCTTGTGATGACGTCATACTGTAATACGTGGGGCTTGCGCTGACAGGGCGTACCCATAAGCATACTGGGAGCCTACTCGAGACCTGTGATGAGAGTCAGAGAGACGGCGGAGCTACGCCTCGATCCACTCGCGCACGGCCCGTACAGAAGAAGTCCTTGGTTTTCCGGACATTGACAAATCGTTGCTGTTATGGGACGTTGCAAACTTTGCTGGAGTGACAAGCAACCTAAGTTTGCTGGTGGCTCTTGTGTTGATGTTGATCGTTTGGGCTTGTTTGTTGTACTTTACTCTTCATCGCGGGTAGTGATGATTGCGTCTATTGACTGTTGTTCTCTGCGTCTTGGCGTTAACGACAATCGTGATACTACGCCCACGTGGTGCTTTAGCGTAAAATCGTAATTCACTCTACCGACTCACGGTATCTGTCAGTATTAAACTAAGCATGATGGTTAAGCGGAAAGAACCCTTGTCACGAAGCACTGGCTACTACAGCTGGAAATCTAAAGGGGCTAAGTAATCCTACTGAGTCCAGCTACGACGAGGTAAAGAGAAACAACAGCACTAGGGGAGCCAGAGGCCGCTTATAGCAAGGACAGAGGCCACTACCCATGCGACTGGGATGGCGCGATATGTATGATCATTGGTTTGTCTAAGGTTCGTTAATTAGCTCAGCCTTTTGACTGTGGCGATGGATCCCTTCCGACATTCACTTTATGTATAACAGGTGGCTTTATGTATAACAGGTGTGGCTTTAAGAGGCTGATAACTTGGACCGAGAACTTGGGGGGACAGTCTCTCTCCAAGATTAAAAGTATATAAATGGGAACTATTTCGCTATTCAGTTCCTGACGACGATATTATCGTAATTAACAACGATGACTTATAGGAAGATACAGACGAAAAAACCGACTATGATCACGACGATAGCCAGGCTAGCAGCGGTGAATCCAACGACAAAGGCGCCGAGGGTGCTAACGTTAAAGACGTCGGTAACAGCAAAGACAGTGCTGGCAGCGCGATTGCCGTGGCGCGACATGATACCTAATAGATAGGAAGGCATGAAGACTGCGAGATATCCAGGGAGTTTGTTATCCAATCACCATGTCTGCGCATGCCTGCTGGTTCGTCGACCGCGATGTACTGTCGTCCAACAAGGCGTGGTAAGCAGTATAGTGGAGTCAGGCTATCGTTGACCACCGCTTAAGGATGTCCTCCATCTTCAGTCACTGCAATGCAGACGAGATCTAAGGACTTACTGATCAGTCAGCTTCAAATGTCAGACCGACGACAACATCGTTACTGCTGTGTCAGAATTCGTCGTCGTGTAATACCATCGTGGTGATGGAAAACTAACGACAGGTAGGGGGAAATGCCCAGCAAGGGTTTTTAGGTGTTAATCACATATGAACCAAGGTTCCTTGACAATAGGAGACGATGCCACAGGGCAAGAATCGGAATGCAGTGTACGAATCAAGACAGGGCTGGGTTGTTGGATCGAATAGACTGGACGCCTGCAAACAAGATCGAAAGTCTCACGTACTTCTAATAAGTGCCCCAACAGCAAAAGTTACACTCTTCAAGCCGAAACGAGTCATTAAAGCCACACTTTCCACAAAGGTAGACCTAATGCATGTTTTCCCCTAGAAGACCCTGTATTTCCGCACAGCCATCGGCTGGTTCAATTATTCAATTTAGTAAGTAACTTGGAGGTATGCACTAGAGAGGTTAAGACGCCGGCCAATGCCCATGAGTTGCAACGACTATGGTGTCTAAATCGCGCCGGCGCTAATGATTATCTTGATCTTAAGGCTAGTCGCCTTATTGCGGCAGGCGTGGCAGACGTCGGTCACAAGAGTCCCCCTAGATTAGGGCTAAAGACGTGAATTACTGGCTGAGTGCCGCTTCTAGCCCTGCTGGTGGCCGCCAGCCCGCTCGTTGTGTGTAACCTAGAGATAGGGCACGCAAAGGGGTTGCTCAGCGGCATTTAGAAGCCTTAGGCGGCTAAGATGTCCAGCGCAACAACTTTCGCTATAGGGTAACGTGGGTTTAGCGTACGCCTCGCCTGTTCAATATCGTCAATATAGTAACCCTTTAGTTATTAATATAGGCTATTAGCTCTACTAACACTAACACTAAAGCGTTCTACTAATTGTTGCTATTGCTAAGGCTGTCCTTGCCGACTTCAACGCCTAGTGCTTCGTTATTACCCTTATAGCAGGAGGCTATAAACTTATAAGAGCAGATTAGTAAACATCTATTAGTAGTAACCACTAGCTAGATTACTTAGATTAACTAACGAAGTACTAACTAGGCACAGGCGTATAGTCAACAGCAACAGCAGTACTACAGTTTAGAGTTAGTTGTAGGCGACTTTGTTAAGAGTAACGTTGCAGCCAATTCATTAGGCAACAATAAGGGTAAGGACCTTGTTAGGATAGAAGATAAAAAGGGCTATAATGTAAGCTATTTTATAGTCTACAATATTAAGAATAGTGAACGATTCCTATGGGTTGCCTAAGAAGTAGTAGAGGGCAGTAGAGTTCCTGTTAAGCAACACGTTATTAACTCTATTAGCATAATTTAGTAGTAAGAGCCTATAGTTCTTACAGACTTATGAACGTATTTATCTGGCTATTACTAGTTATCGCCTTAGGCTTAGGTATCTTAGGCTTAGACTTTAATATCTTAAGTTAAGGTGCAGATATAACAGAAACAGGCTTAGGGTCTTTAAGATAGTTTAGTTAGAGTTATTATAAGGAAGGGGTTAAGCGGGTTTCTTATCTAAGATAGGCATTAGTTAAGCCTTTTAAAGAGACGCTTATAGGACTTTAATAGCCTCTAGTATTATGAGTGTGTAGCCTTTTATCTCTAGCGTTAGTTAGACACAGCTTAAGTTTCTATCGGCGTGTACTAGGGATTAATTTCTCATTAGGATTAAAAATCTAGAAGCGTTTAATAGGCTTTAAAGGGGCCTGCGTTACTAGTTAGCGTGCCTTTTCCCTAAACTTATTAAATTTATCTTTATTTAAGCTAAGTATATCCTCTAGCTTCTTAATAATAATATTAGGATAGTTAAGGAATGTTTTATTATTACTACTATTATTTTCTAAAGGATAGTCTGTAGTTCTAAGTTAGATATTATAGAAAGCAGTAAGATATGCTAACATAGACTAGTACTAATCCGTTTAAGGGTCCCTTAAGGAATAAAACTTATTTACGTTTTAGGGAAATCGTAAAAGATTAGGTTTAAGGATACCTTATTTAAGGCGATATACTATAATAGGGTGAATAAAGAAAGTAGGGTTCTTTAAAGCGTTATTCTATATATAGGCCTAGGTTTAATAGATCTAGGCTTTAAGGCGCTGGTTTTAGTCCTTAACGTTGTCCTTAAATTCTTTAAGCTCCTGTTTAATAAGGCTGATATTAGTTTTTAGCTCCTACTATATAAGGTTAATTAAATATTAAATAGATGTAAACTTGGTCTTTAGCTACTAGTCCTAGAGATTACGTAAGTTAATGTAATTGTTACGCGTAAGTAGCTAGCGATACTTCTTGTAAGACTAAGAGGTAGTAGAGGGTAATATTATAATAATAGTAGTAGTAGAAATATCTATGTAGTTAATTAGAGATTCTTATTTTAACGTTATTGTTATGTTGTTTGCTAATAAACGTAGTAAACGTTAGGGGAAGGCCAGTACTTATAGGTAGAGCCTAAAGGATAGGTAGGGTAAGAAGAGACATTAATTAGTTTGTAGCCTTAAAAGACTAATACTAACCCCTAGACAGATCGAGTGCACAGCCCCAATAAGTCAGCATTAAGTAACACTAATCAATTCAGTCTAGGACCGGTGCGTTAGTAATCCCTTCTAAAACATCTTATTAGACTTGTTCACCCTTAAGACTCTATTCACCTAGTAAGGGGGTGCTAATAAAAAGCCACATTTAGCAAAGTTAACTTAAGGTAACCTATACCTTAAAGATCTGTAATATGTTAGGGAATTAGATAACGAAAGGCTACCTATATACCCTATATTTTAGCGTATAGGTACTTAAATTAACTACTATAATTTGTAAGTACGGCTTATTTTATTACCTACCTACCTAGGCTAAATATTATTAAAGACTATAGGTCTTCTATAATACTTTAATTAATTTACTATAATCTCTGTAGCGCTGTATGTAGCTTCCTTAAGGGAAGTAAAGTTTTAGATAGATAAGGTCTAGAACTTAGTGGTTATGTCTACTAAAGAGGGTTATAGATTCTAAGGCTAGTCTTAGTTACAATATTATAACCTTACCTACTTAAGTCTTAGGCTATATATTATTAATAGAGTTATGTAAGTAGTAAATATAGCCTGGTTTTATGTTTCTTATTACTACTTTAGGAGTAATATAAGACCTCGTCTTAGAGCGATTATAAGCTAGGTGTGTTATTATCTTATACGTAATGTAATGTTTCTATGTCTATTTACCTAGGGCTATAAAAAGAATTAGACCTTAGTCATTTATTGCTTTACTAGTATAATAACACTTACGAAATGCCTTTAGGCTATATAAGGCTTAGAGCTCTATTGTTATATATATTATAATGACTAGTACTTTATAAGGTTAGGATTATAGTTAAAGAAAGAATAAAGGAAAGAGCGGTTAGGTAGATCTAAGTACCTTAATTAATACGTTTCTTAGATTAACATATAGGATAAAGAGTAATAGTAATTATAAATCTAAAAGCATTAAGTAGTTTATATATAGCCTGCCCTAAACTTAACTACTGTAAACCTAAGGGTTATTCCGTCTTATCCCTTTATTCCCTTTAGTTTAGGAAACCTATTTCGTTACACTACTTAAAGCAGCTAAGGGAGAACCCCTATTTATAAAGAGGAAAAAAAGAATATTAGCTAGACTGAATTCCAACTTAGGTACTACGCCTGCAAACTTAACTACTAACTACTAAACTTTCTAGTTGTTATTAGTTTACTTCTTTAGATTAGGTAGCTCCTCTTCTAACTATTTAAATATAGTACGGAATAGCTTTATAATTATATTAAAACTAGTAAGCTAAAACTTAATTTTCTTATTAATACAGCTAGGTTATATTAAAGCGTTATCTAGATGCTTTATATAGTTTGTTATTATAATAAGAATATATCCCTTTTATAAAGCTACGCTATTAAGGACGTTTAAGAGTCTAGATAAAGAAAGAGTTTTAGGTGTTTTAGATAAACGTTATAATGTCTCTAATTAAGAGTTAGACTTATTAGTGTTAGCCTCTTAGGATTATATTATTCTAACTACGTTAATATCTTTAAGTAAGATAACATAACGCTAAGGAAGCTTAGTAAATAAGGCACTAAGCTGTATGTTATTAATGCTAGTAAGACTAAGTATGTAGATATCTAGCCTAAAACAGCTGGTAATAGACATACTAAGGCTTAACTTTTTAGTTCTAAGGTAACTATATAAGAAGTACCCTTACTAGTAGGGTATTCCTTAGGTAGCGTACTAGGCTTACGCTTTTAGGTTAAGGAATAAATAAATATCTATAAGAAGTATCTACTTTAGCTTTTTATTTATTACTATAGTATTAATCAGTCTAACGTCTTAGGTAATAGTCCTTTTCTAGCTGTTATTACAATACTTAAAGATAAAGGTTTTATTTTTAGATAGTTTTAGGTATTAGAGTTAATATTTATCTATAAGCTGTTAAAGGATCTTTAATAAATAGCTAATATAGGAAACTATTATTATCTTATGTAGAAATAAGGCGGATTTATTTTCTATATATTTTAAAGTAAAAAAACACCCCTTATACTAGAAAGATATTCGTTCTCCCTAAGGTATAAACTAAAGAGGTTTCTTATCTATAACGTTAGAGTTAAACTAGGCTAGGCCTTTTCCTCTCCTACTATTAACACTAGCTAGTAAAGAAGGGGCGTTATTAGCAAACGCCTAAGTAGAGACTTATAATTTAAGCATATTATACGCCTTATTTAGATTATAGACTTCTATTTTAGAAGCTTAGAGATATTAGGACTATGCTATAAGACTTAAGAGGGGTTACTAACTAAAGTAAGTAGATATAAAGCCTCCTATAGTTTGCTATAGGAACCTACTATAGACTACTAGTATACTATAGATATATAGTAAGCTAGTATAGCTATCTAAGTTTCTATTAAGAAGCTAATAGAGCGCTATAGTAATACTAGTAAAGCTAGGGAAGAAGATATCTATAATAGAGACATAAGTTAAGGGTAAAGGGGTTAAACGCATAGTATAGAAAGAGTTTTCAGAAGACTATATCTAGTAATATTAAACACACTACTTATAGAAATCTAAATAGGGAACGTTAATAGTTTTAGGATATTTATACTAGTACTAATAAGGACTAGGTATAGTTAGAATAATAGAGGTTTTATAAGAATAGGAATAAGACTAAGGTTTTAAACTTATTAAAGTATACTAAAATAACTACTAGAGATACTTATTATCTCTCCTTAGCTATAGATAGAGGCTATTATGCTATACTAGAAACAAAAGAACTATAAGCTATTAGCTGCTCTATAGTTTCTGCTTAGAAGTAGGAATTTTAGGCGTTACTATAAGGGTAGTAAAACTGCCTTATAGATATATAAAGAGATAAATAGATAGATAGATAAATAGATAAATAGATATCTAGATAGATAGATAAAGGATATATAGATAAAGGATATATAGATAAATAGATATATAGATAAATAGGGATAGTGTTTTAGGCCTATATATAACTATATAGGGTTTTTAGGATAATTAGGTGTTAACGTGGGGTGAGCTACTGCAACTAATCTTCCTACTACCTAAGTAAAACCCTGTTGAACGCCTGTGCGCTATCTTAAGTTTCTAAGGTAAGCTATTTAACTGCTTAACTTAGTATAGGTTCTTTAAGTTCCCCTCTCTATCTGCTACTATAATCTAATATAAGACCTAATATAAAAACCTAATCTAATTTTTATTTGCTAAAGATAAGTAAGGTAAACTAGTATCTATAAATTAAAATAGTATTATAATTCCTAACTATATAATCCCTATTTTACTTATTAATATTTTAGAGAGGTAGTAGGACCTTATAGTAGTAGGTAGCTTAGTTACACCTAAACTTACTAGACGTAACGTCTATCCCCACTGATCTTGGTATTTATTAGAGTAGATATATAGTATTAACCTATTTATCTATACTATATTTATCTATTTAACTTCTATCTATCTACTTATATTACCTCTATTTAAAATGTTTCTAAACGGTTTATCTAGATATAGTAAAGGCTAAGCTGTAATTAGCCTATAGATAGCTGCATATTTAGTTAAGAATAATTACTAACACATAAGTTGGCTAGGATTCTTAGATGCAGGCTATAATTACATTAGTCTAGCTGTTTTCTAGTAGTAAGAAAGTATCTAGTTACTAGTACGTAATATAAGCAGAAGCTACTATCTAAGCGTAAGATTATTAATAAGAACTTCTACTATAAAGTAATTACTTACTATTAGTTTAGTTACTACAGTTAGGAATATTTATACTAGTTTAAAACCTTAGTCTCTTATCTATATTTACTGGTCTTAACTAAGTTAAGCTGCCTATATCTTTTATTATATACTATTGCCTTAATTAGGCTGTTAAACTGCCTTATGTTACTAGGGGTAAAGTGAATAAATAGATTATTAATGAATTATAAATAAAGGGAGAGTAAATAATAACCTTTTTATAAGGTTAGCTAAAAGACTCTAGCATATACCCTAGACTTTAATTTAAGTATAGAGAAGTCTTTAATTGCTTTTCCTAAAAATAAGACTTATTATCCTAATTAGATATGCCTCTTACGTCTTTCTAGCGTTTATTAAAAGCTAGCCTTAACGAATTATAGGCTGCTACTAAAATAATTACGCTACTTAACCTTAAGAATTGCAAATAGGTTAAGAAAAAGATAAATGCCCTTATATAAAGCCTAAAAAGGTTTAGAGAGCTAGGTAATTTACGTAATAAGTAATTACTAACTATTAGACCTAACGACTTCTAGTTTCTTTCTAATTAACAATTATAGTCTAAACGTAATGATTTCGCATTCTAAAAGTATAAGCTTAAGAGTTTAAGGAAACATAAGGAGATAATTTAGCTTAAAAGAGTAAACGTATAGGTATAAAAGACTAGCTAGTCTTTAGCAGTAAGAAGAAGATAAGCTTAAGGCGTTAGGGAAAGTAAGGCTTTCTTACTTAGAGGTTGTAAGGTGCGTTACTAATTACTATCTAGCTAATATTAGCCTTACAATTAGTTAACGTTTTAGGAGGGTAAGCTTTAGGATCTAGAGGATAAATATATAACTACTAGTTAAACTATTAGTTCTAATAGTTAACTGTCTTCCCTTAATTCTAAGGTAGAAAATAATAATACTAAGTGTGTGTCTAACAGCCCTAAGGACTAAAGAGATAATATAATTTACATTACTATTAAGAAATAAGAGTAAATTGCTTAATACTACCTTAAGAAAGCGAAATACGGTTGATTAGGAATGTTTTGTTCTCTAATCTCTAGCTAGTAACTACTAGTTATAAGCTACTAAGTTTAGCTGAAAATTTATCTATCTAAGGGCCTTAGTAACTACTATCTAGTAAAAGGTAGTATAGTATTCTTATAGTACGCTAGAAACACTTTAAATTATCCTAGTAATCTAATATAAGGGCTAATAGCACTTATTTAAAGGATATATAGAGAATTATATATTAATCTATATAGGAGAAGAGATTATATATTAGCTTAAGTCTAAAGAAACCATTCTTAAGATTTATATTACTCTTCTTTAGAAGGCGCTTAGGGGTGGTAATATAGTAGATATTATGTAAGCTATAAGTAAGAGGTAAGAGAATAATTTCTTAAAATAGCTATAGGGTAAAAGCATACTAATCTTCTCTATTTAAATAAAGGCTAGTAAATTAATAGTAGAAAATATAAATATATAATAAATAGATAAATAATATATAATAAGTAGGTAGGCTAATAAATATATATATATATAAGCTATACTATTTTAACCTGCGTTAAAAGCTTATATTAGCCTTATAGGCTGCTGCTTAGCTAATAATAAAGTAACTAAACCTTAGATTAATAGGATTAAGCTACGTTAACTACTACTAACACCTAAAGACTATTATATAAGATTAGAAGGCTTTTATAATGCTGTCTGCTTAATATAGCGCTTTATATTACTAGCAAAAGTTTAATTACTAATGTATCCACCTAAACTTACTCTTTAACCTAATATAAACGTATTAGTATAGACCTATATCCTATTCCTCTCTATAAAACTACCTAAGTAGTAGTAAGACAACCTAATAGAACTTTAATAATAATAGAAGGTAAAGAACAATAAGTTCTATATATCTAATAGGACGGTATAATTAGTAGAACAGGCTAGGTTATAATATACCTAATATAACACAATATAATAAGTATTTAAGTAGAAATTATTTAGTTTTTTACCTATCCTATATGTAACTACGTTTAGAAGTTTAAAACTAATTATTAGAAATTATAAGGATGCTTTTTTAACTTTAAGTACTAGCCTAACGAGAAGCAGATAGGTAAAATTTATATCTCTATAGTAGCTTTTTACTTAGCTAGTGTGGTCCCTATCTTCTAAAGGATCTTAGTGTATAGTAACTACCTACTTTTCTTATTCTCTTAGTAAGGTAACTATATAGATAGGTCTGTTAGGCTAGGCGGTTAGTAAAGCGACTTAAACTCCTGTTATAAGCTATAGCTTACCTACTACCTATTTAATTAATATAAATTATATTATAGAAGGTAACTTAATTATTATTTTCTAACTAGATGATTTAACTTTAGCTCCTATACTTTCCTAGGTATATATAAGACTACCTTTTAAATAGAATATAGAGGCTATCTAGCTAACTTCTAATTATATTAATAACGCTTTTAGTATATTAGACTAAATTAATATAAATAAAGTAGAAAATTATATAGATGTCTGCTTCCTACTTTAGAGTAGTAGTACCTCTCCCTTTAAAC
The DNA here is from genome assembly GCA_034509685.1 of Colletotrichum cereale. NCBI lineage: Eukaryota > Fungi > Ascomycota > Sordariomycetes > Glomerellales > Glomerellaceae > Colletotrichum > Colletotrichum cereale. The sequence goes on along the minus strand of JASUDE010000794.1, from coordinate 4,518 downwards.
TATAAGTCGGCTAGTAAAGTTGCGTTACTTATTAATACTAATCGCTATATATAGATAAATTCAGTTTAACTTTAGAATTAATACCTAAAATATACTTAGATAATTAACTTAGTGTATAGTTTAGCACTATAAATAAGGTTAAAACTTAATAGGATAATATTAATAATTAATATATTATTGTTAAAATCCTACTGTAAGCTGATAAAGGGGGATTAGCGACTAGTATATAACGACTCTATAGGTAGATTTTCTTAGTTTATAGGACGTTTTTATACATCTTAGTTAATAGAACTGTTCTTAGCTGTTTAAGTAGTCTACTATATATAAGCCCCTATTAGCTAGGTACCTACTACTTACGCTAATATATCGTATTAAACTCTTAATCTCGTTAACTTCTTAGACTTTAAGTGTTAGGATAATATTACCTAAATAGAAGTAAAGAATCTTATAATCTCTTTATTACCTCTAAGTTCTTTTACTTTACTACTTTTCACCTAATTAGGATATAACTAGGAAAGTTAACACTAGATACACGCATAGCGATATACCCTGCCATTATATAGATATAGATACTTACATCCTAAGTTTTAAGTGTAGCTTTTTAGAGTAATAGAGCTTAGTGCTAATATAGCTAACGTATAGTTCTATTACGTAGTAGGAAGCCTTTACGTTTAAAGGCAAAGCCTTATTAGAAAAAGTATAGTAGCCTAAAAAAACAGATATAACCTAAGGTATATAAGCTTTTAAGTAACTTCTATTACTAACTAGACCTCTACTAGTAGTTATGTATCTATTAGGGACGTCTACTTATGTTTTTATCGCTAAGTCTAATGCTTAGAGTTACTTACTGTTCTATCTAAAACACACAGCGTAGCGCATAACTAGTAAGTGTACCGTACAGACGATAGGCGGCTGTGTGGCGTGGTATAAGCTTTTGTTAGTATACGTTAGAGAGACTTTATGTATGTAGCGCCTAGGAAACTAAGATGATAACAGTGCTACGCTAATATAAACTATCTAATTAAGGGGCAGCCTATTTAGGTATATAGACTAACCTACTATAGAAATAGTGTTACTTACCTACTATAAATAGGTAGGGTAATTAGTGCCTAGATAGTATAAGAATCTTTACGCATAGTGAATTATATTGGCTAGGGCTGAATACATACGTATATAGTATATATAGATAGTATCTACCTCTTATATTTATATATACTTTAGATTATTAGTAGGTAATCTAATAGTGGCTTTTCTTATCTAGAGGCTGCTAATATAAGAGCTAATTCTAACTCTAAAAGGCCTATATATTCTAGGTAAGCTAGGTACTTTTAGTATAGGCCTGTAAAAATACACTATATTATTGCTAAGAGGCTTATTGTCTTTACAGAAAGACCTTAGAAACATTTACTAGCTATAGTGCTACACTATATATACGAAATATAATTGTAAAAGGGTAGGGCTTATTCTAAGTATAACTAACGTCTAGGATTAAATTTAATAGAAGAGTAAATATAGTAAGCTACTAGATATAAAAGATTACTATTATAGTATTAATAAATTAGAAGAAGCACTATAGTTTAGTAGAGTTAGGTTTAGTAGTAGGTAAGCTAGATACTATATCTTATGGTTTACACTATTACTATAAGGCACTAGATGTTAAGTATACAGCTTATACTAATTATACCTAGGGGTACTTACGCCACCTATAATTGTAGTATCTATTAGGTTTTTAGATCTATAGTAGCTACTTTCTCTATACTATTAATAACCTATTAAGTATACTAAAGTAACTAGAATTATCCTTATATTAAGTGAAACCTTTAAGTAGAAGTAGCTACTAAGATGTTTATAGATAAATAATAGGTTTAGGTTTATATTAGCTTCTATAATATACTTACTTATACTTAATTTCTAGGTATCCTCTCTTATAGTACTAACCTTAGTACTAACGACTATAGTGAATACCTAAATAGCATCTGCTTTTTATTTAGGGAACTTACTATAAGCCTTAGTACTTATTTATATTCTAGTAAAGGCTAGCTAACCTCTAGCTTTATAGTAAGAAGTAGTACTTATAGACTCTAGGTATTTACTTAAGGCCTTAGCTTTAGGCACCCTACCTTAAGGACGTTTTTAGCTGTAGATTTTGGTGTACGTTCTGATTAAGCTTAACGAGAGTAGCTCCTTTGTGTAGAACATATAGATTACCTATTCTTTAGTACTAAAGGTCTATAGAAGCTTTAAGAAGAACTTTATAAGGCTAAAAAGCTAAGTAATAGGAGATAAGCTAAGTAGGTTTACCTATAGTAACCTAATATAATATACTAAATCTACTTACTTTAAAGCTAATATTAGGTAATAGTATAAGCTCCTTAGAGTGCTAGGTACGCAACGGTACAGTAGCACCTAGCCTTATAGTAAGAAGCGCAGGCTTTAAAATAGATTAAGGCTGTTTTCAGCTCTCTTTAGTTTCTAGCTCTAACACATGTAAGGGGCTGGCCCCTAGGCTTGTTTAACGTAGAGGTGCTATTAATTAACTATTCTAAGCTGAAGAAGGAAGAAAGGACTTTATAAGGATAGGCGCCTAGTAGTAGTAAAGCATACTAAGGCTAGGTGGTGTGCTATAGCAGAATAGTGGGTCTAATAGAGCCGGATCTCAGTAACTGCTCTAGTAAAGCCGGAGATCTCGGCTGGGCTTTAGCCCGTGATATTACCCCCCCGCTCCTCTCCAGTAGCGCGCCCGCGGCGCTAAGGTTAGGTCCCTATCATGCCTCATCGCAGGGCTGTAACGGCGTTCGTAAGCCTCCATTACTTCTGTTCCCTAGAGTGCCTTAATAGGTTCCTATGTCCTCTCTACATACCCTTCCTATTTAACCAGAACCTTGCGGCGTCGCCTGCAGCCTTAACGCTTCTAAGTAGCGGCGTTGATGCTCTCTACGTTCTAGGTCTCCTCGCCTTCGTCGTCTATGATTGGGAGAGGCTGCTCGTCGTCTAACGCTTGCCTAGGTAAGGGGTTGTTACTTACACGCTTCAGGGTATCTACGTGGAAGCGTGGGTATATAGCTGTCGGCACGTTAAGCTCTACTACGTATAGTGAAATAACCTTTGTAACAGTATACTTATGGTGTAACTAATCTAGTTTCTTACATGGCCTAGGGGACCTGTAGTAGCCTATATGAAGCCAGACTTTGTCGCCTACTTCTAGTCTCTCTGTAGGCTGGCGCTTCTTATTAGCCTGCTCCTTGTAGCGTTGCTGTGTCGAAGCAAGGGTTGATTGGGCTATATCTATTACATCCTAGAGTCTTGTTACCAGCTTGCGCGCCAGGTCCTCACGAGGGCCCTCAGGGTCTTTTAGATCTGCTTCTTTAACCGCAATAGGGTCTAGATGGTACCTATGCTCAAGAAAGAAGCTACTTATCCTAATAGCGCTGTTATTGCGGCTATAAAGCGCTAGTTGGGCTGCTGGGAGGTTATATGCCCAGTCCTTCTGCGAGTAGGTAACGTAGTTGCGTAGGTAGGCCTGGATCTCTTGGTTTATCCTCTCTGGGCCTCTATCAGTCTGTGGGTGATAGGCAGTACTAAGCCGCTGTTCTATCCCTAACAGCTTACAGAACTGTCGCTAGAAACGGCTTGTCTAGTTGCTCCCTCTATTGCTTACAATAGACGTAGGGATACCGTGGAAGCGGAAGTGGCAGCTGAGAAATCGTTCTGCGCACGCCTCAGCTTCCATACTTTCCATAGCTTTAAGGGTTACGCCCTTGCCTAGCCGGTTGATAATCACCCAAAGGTATCTCTCGCCCTTATCTGTAAGAGGGAGGTCTGTAATAAAGTCCATAGCGAGCTTGCTTCGTATACGCTGCGGTATTGGTAGAGGTTTTAGAAGTCCTTTTTGACGCTCTCTCTAGATGTGGCTTTGCCTGCAGCTATCGCAGTTGCGGCAGAAGCGTCGTACTAACTGTGACTGGCTAGGCTAGTAGAAGCGTCTACTGACTAACGCGAGGGTATTATCTCTACCAGGGTGGCCGCTAAGCACTGAGTCGTGGGTGCTTTGAACGATACGAGTACGTAGCGTGTTCGCCTCGCTATCTAAGTCTTCGCTACCTGGTACCTAGATCTGGTCTCTGAACAGTAGTCGGTTACTGTTATCGATCTCACACTTAGCGATCTGGACTTTTAGCTTGAGACTAGGAGGGAAACTTCTTTCTCGTTGTTTCACTGTAGTATAGGCCTGCTGGTAGACTTCGTCTTGTTCTTGAGTCTGATCTTAGAGTTGCTGTAGTTCTTTATTGTCGGTAAATATAAGCATTGCTGGTGCTACCTCTACGCGTTGTACACGTGCTGGCAGTAGGCTTCCTTCTGGGAGAAGCTGGAGGATTCGGCCTTGCTTGCGTTTATCTTCTAGAGATGTAGGTACGTCTTGCTTGCGTCTTGATAGTGCGTCTGGCACTACTGCCTCACTTCCTGGCCGGTACTGTATCTCAAAGTTGTACTGTGATAGCTCTTCTGCCCATCGGCTTT
>JASUDE010000793.1:521-15015 GCA_034509685.1 Colletotrichum cereale | reverse complement strand
ATCTGTGAGCTGCTTTGCTAGCCGGTCCAACGCCCGTGGACCCCTTGCGATGCTTGCAGTGTGGCGCATGGGATGTACGTTTCGCCTAAGGATGTTGAGGAAGAGCTTCTCGTCCATCGTGTCAAGCCGGAACCTCCCCGGCGTTGGGTCGGGTGGGTCGGCTAGGGCCAAGGGGACCCTGGTGAGCAGAGTTTCGTGATCTGACGTTGTGTGTAGGGACGTTTCTATGCTAGTGGATGCCCCGTAAAGGCTGCCGGACGCCCAGGCTAGGTCTAGCGTGTTGCCGCCCTCATGCGTGGCTTCACCTATCGGCGACAAGAGGACAAGGCCGGCGGCTTCCGCCCATTCTACCAGGTCCTCAGCGTCAGAAGAGCTTCCGGACTCCGGTTGCCAGGTCCAGTGATGGAGGTTGAAATCACCCGCAACCAACACTCGTTCTTGGGGTCCGGGTTGCCAGGCTGTTGTCATATCCCTAACCGCTTGGCCGGGTCGTAGCGCGCCACAAGGGGCGTTGTACACGTTGATGACTGTGAGGATTTCTCGCGTTCCTGACAGGAGCTGTAGGAAGAGCAGGTCGGTGGATGGATCGGGTAAAGGCCGTATTTGTGCGCCCCGTAATCCCGTTCCTCTGCGGAGATAAGCAAGCACCCTGGGTCTGTCTTCAACCCAGTTGTCCACTGGGGTGAAAATCTCGAAAGCCGGGTGGTATCTAGTGAGCCTTCTCTCTTCCGAGCGGATAGAGGGCTCTTGTAGTAGGAGTATGTCGATATGGGCTGCGTATGCCAGGTTCAGTGCAGTTTCATGTGCGAGCGGACGTCTGGCCACGTTCGCCTGCATGATCTGCAGGGCTCTAGGAGGCTGCCTTTTCCTGATGTCCCTCATTTGCTGGGTTGCAGTCCATCTCTTCTCCTCCTTCTCGGGATTGTTGATGCGACTGCTGGGTCGCCATTCTCCACGATCTCTCTCCCTCGGCCCGGATGGCCCGTAATTGTGCCTTATTCCTCCTCTGGACTACGCCCTTCACCACTTTGGGTTTGATAGGGCAATCTGCATCAAATGCGGCGTGGGGCCCGTTACACGACGGACACTTGAAGGGGCAGTCACAGCCATTGTGGCCCTCGGTGCCGCCGCAAGGGGCCTGGTGTTAATCGGTTGTGTGGGAAGGCGAGCTGCACTTGAGGCATCTCTTCCTTCTGGTACACGTTCGTTCGTTGTGGAAGCCGCCGCAGCGGTGGCATTGGGGAGACCTCTTCTCTTTCGGAAACTGCAGGTTCACGAAAACGCTGGCCCCCATCAAACGGAGGCGCCTTGGTAGCTGTCTTACGGCTTCCGCCTTGAACCAGGCTGTCACCGTGCCTAGCCTTTCGGCTTCGTCTTTTCTGGAGAAGTATGCCTTTTCGGGCTTGATTTCCGTCGCGAACTGAATCTCTTCGAGAAGCTCCTCGGGTGTGATCTCCAGCTCGGAGTTGGTCATCAGGCAGTGCCTGGTGTAAGGGACATTTGCGATATAGGCCCGGATCCAGGTATCGCGCTGCTCGACCGCTTGTGCCTGGAGAAGGGCAGCAATCTGTTCTCTGTTATCTAGCAGGATTTTGGCACCATCAGCTGACGCAGGTAGGAGTGCCAATCCTGTCTTGACATGGTCGATCCCCTTCAGGGCTCCTCGAACCTGAGGACTGAGCTTTCCTCGAACGAAGGCATATATGTCGTAGGCTTTCTCGTTGCGGAGCGGGTTTTCAGGTGGCAGACGCGCAAAGACACGCAGGTCTTTCGAGGCCGCCCGTTTTGCAGCTTGTTTTGCGGCTTGGTTCGCCGGCGTTGGTTCATCCTGTTTTCCGGTCAGTGGCTGGCCCGCCACCGCCGCGTATGTGCGGCCTGGTATTGGCTGGTTCTGAGCCGTATGTAGGGAATGCCCTTGGAGACTCTGGGTAGTCTCACTGGGTTCCGTGCCAGCAGCGTGCATGGACCTTGCTAGGTCGCGTTGGTGTTGGCCTGAACGCTGCTTCTCCTCCTGAAGCTCTCTCTCCAACGATTCGATTTTCCTTAAACAGTCTTTCAGGAACTGTTCCCTCTCTGCATCCCGTCGTAGGAGATCCTGGACGAGGTTTGAAATCTTGTTGATCTCGTCTTTAAGCTCCGCATTGTCCTGGTAGTTGACCTGCTCAACTACCCTGACCTTTGCGGTCGGTTTCCGGACTCTTCCCGACCGTCGGGAAGTACTGGCGTCCCCGTGAACCGTGATCGATGGCCCTACATCTAGGGAGACCGCCATAATCGCGGAATTCAGCTCGCGCGGGCTGATGATGAGAGATGATAGTGCGGTGGGCCGGAGCCCCCTATGGTCTTAACAGTTACTAACAGTGGGTACCTAGGAGTCAGGTTTTTTTTTCGACTTCCATAACCGGTATATACAGAGTACTGTAGCGGAGGACGGGAGTTTTGACTGCTGTCTGGAGGTGTCTGCTAAGTTCGGTGGCATGCTCTTGGTGGTGCGTTGGCCATGGTTGCTCTGACGGCCATGGGGTTGCCATGGTGCCTATGTCGCTTTGGGCTTTACGACGAGCACCTGGCTATCCAATTGACCTTACAGAGTGTGTTGTGGCGCTGTTTTTGCTCAGATTTCAAAAATTTCGTTCTCGCTTTTGGTGATGTTTTTCAGTCTGACTGTGTAGCCAGCAGCAAGGTGACGTGGGATTTGCCCCTTGTTGTGGCTGAGTGGCTGGCCCCACCAGATGTGCCTGAGCTTCAGCCGATAACGGAATCAAACACTGCCGACTTCCACTTTTCACCCGTTACTTTGAGTTTCTCAACCTCGACGCTTGACCTCTACGTGCCAGCCTAGTCGTGACGCCAGGGCACGCGCGCTCGCACAAAAGCCAACTGTGGCCACCTCTGCGCACACATGGCGCGACTTCAGAGGCAGTGGTAACTCCCCTGTTGGCTGATGTCAAGCTGGAATCTGCGCCATGCGACTGTCCCAACGGACACTTCCGCCCCAGTCAACCATACCTGCCACCCGCCACACCTGCACCGGACCACACCGATGTATCTACCATAGTACCGGTACTTCACTCAATGTGCACATCTGATTGTTCAGAGCTAGGCACGGCCCGGGCCGGGGCCACGTCTCGGAGCTCCCTCCACCGTCCACCGCCGCCGCTGGAGGAACGTTTTCACAGTGCCAAGGTTCCACGTGCGAGAAAGGGGATTCATTGCATCCAAGCCTGGTCCGCCCCTTACTTCCAAAAGGATAACCCGCATCCACGCATTCTTAAGGGCATACAGCCTTACCCAACTTCTCGGCTGTCGGACATGGTCACGACGAAATGCAACCCACTCACAGTGACGCAGGATAGACAGAACGATTGCGCATGATCAGATTCACAATCTCGTGCCCTTCTAGTGAAACTTGACCCAAGGCCGCAGGATTCATGCGCCCTTGTGCATGGTCTGTGGTCCGCAAATGATGGCCTCATTAGCGATCGGTGTCGGCCAAGTCGATTCTCTTCCCCGCCCAAAGTAGGTCGTCGCATTCTCTCCTCGGCTCGACGCGGGTTGTCAGCTTGTATGTCCTCTGCCAGACCCCCCATCCATCCCCCTCTCTTCGCAGACTGGCTCAGCAAAACTCTTCGTTGGAGCCAGTGCGCTTGAGCAAAAGCCGCTTGCGCAGGCATCGCTTGTAGACGGTTGTCTCGAGGTGCTCTCGGTCTCTGTCGATGATCGCCACTCGAACCGACATGACGAGATGGTCGAGGATGGTGGTAAATGGAATTTGAATGGGAGCGCGCTTGTCGTCGCGCAAGGCCGCCTTGGACCTGCGAATCAAGAAACAAAGTTAGCTGTCAGGGTTCTGGTCGCTGTGGCCAAAAGCCTTTACCCCGCTTCGGATATCATAGGAACGCTTGAGCCGGCTGTGTATCGGACGTACGGTCATTGTCCCTTGTTCTTAAGGACAAGATGCTGTTGCTCGGATACCTGACCGGCAGTCTATCGGACAATAACCCAGAGTCAAGCATCGGTCAGTCTTCACTCCCGACAACCTGATTATCGGATAGGCCGAGATTATAAGGGAAATTTCTTATGCAACATAACTATTCGTAACACTCCTAAGTAGAGAGTGGCAGGATACTGCCCCCCTGTCAAGTTATCCCTACAGCTGACATGATTAGGATAGGACACAACTTCGATGTCTTGAACTCGCCCTACCACGGAGCACCCTTCACCACCTCTTAGCCGCCCGGTCGGGTCACGGGGACTTTGAGCACTATCACCGACGCTTTAACCACACCGAAGCCTTGCTAACATGCTCCTGCGGGGAGGCAAAAGACGTAGATCATCTGGTCTACTGCCCAGCGACCTTGGCGAGGAGGCAGCAGTGGCCCACCCTCTACCCATCTGGTCCGCTCGACCCCATAGGACCTATGGGATCCCTCGAACGATACTTTAAGGGACTAATGACTGACCCAAAAGGCTTTGAGGCCTTCCTTCGCGTGACAAACTTCTTCCGGAAGATCTGTCCACGCTACTAGGAAACGGGCTTCGGCACGGGATCTAGACAGCCAACTCAACCCTCATAGGGAACAGACGGGAAGCAATGAATCTGGGGAACCAGCGGGAACCAGGGACAGATAGAACGCATAGTAGCCATCAGGCAGGATTTGAAGGACGAAAGGAAGGGCGATGTATGGAGTACATAGTCCTAGCCCACGGCTCTCCACGCCACATACCCCTCGGGAGGTCTGCGACAAGGGTTCCACCCTTGCCGCCATGGCGTTAAATACTACAACAACAACAACAACAACAACAAGGGTACATACACACAATATCCTGGATAATCATCAGCAAATTAATAAATGATGCAAATATCCTTGACGAAATGTAAGCTTTATCACGATTATATCCCATGATCTAAAGTTCTAAACGTACAGAGCTTGTGCTTAAATTGAAGGGACACGCCTACAGCGGTAGAGCCTTCAACTTGACATAGCAGTCATGTGGCTCCCTGGTCAACTTGTCGTATGCCCCATTGGTGTTAAGCTCATAGGGCAACTCTTCGAGCTGGAAATTCCACAATAGCAGCACTATCAGCATACGAATCTGCACGTATGCCAACTTTCGTCCGTAACAGCCCCGGGGACCCATGCTGAATATCATGTTTCGCCCCCGCGTCGCGTCAAATATCTCCCTGCCGTCATCGTTTTTGACTAGCCACCGTTCGGGCGCGTACACCGTTGTATCCAACCCCGATACGTCGCCGGTACCACCGTGACCGACATAGCCTTTGTTTGTTGCCGCCGTCTTGGCGCCCGGGGTGCGCAGTGTCTCGTCGATGGGAAATCCTGGCTGCGTGTATCCGGCTTGATTCCAAATCTGAAAGACGACAGTGCCCTTTGGAATGCGACAGCCCAGAATTTCAGTGTCCTGCGTGGCACCTCGGACGCACATCGGTGCCGTCAAAGACACGCGGTACAGCTCCTCGATGCTAGCCTCCAAGTAAGGACATCGCACCTGCATAATTTCCTGAGACGTCGGTACGCGCTTCTCAGCTACTGCTACAGGGAGCGCCTCTCGCAGGCTAGAGCGCAGCTTAGCCTGTTGTAACTGGTGACGTGCCAGCGTCTTCACGGCCCACTGATGGGAGTTGGCCGTCGACTCATGCCCGCCCAGAGTGAAGCCGTATAACTATTTGGTTCGAAAAGTGACTGTTAGCGTCGGTTTTGCAACGAAAGAGACCTTCAGCATGTAAGTGATTGGATCTTACCTCATCATAAAACAAGCGGGTGTGGAACGCCGCGGGACGCTGCTCCTTTGCAGCCTGGCTGCTCTCTCTGCGCACCATCTCGTCTACAGCACATCGCACTGTATGATCCTTGGATGAAGAGTGAACTCTAGCAGTGGAAAGGTCAATCTGACGCCTCAGTAAGTTCTCCTTGAGTCGGATCGCTGTGTTCATGGCTGACCGCTGGCGCAGGAGCCAATGTGCAAGCACCGGAAACAGGGACTTCATCGCGGTCTCGAGGCTATCTGAGATCTTGAGGAGACCCTCGATAACAGGATTGGGCGACGCATGCGGGAATTTAACCGGCTTTAGGATGTCTGTAGTTTCGTCCCCGTCGTTGTCACCTGATGGCAATGATGGCAAAGAAGACAGGAAGTCAACGTTTGGTTGGGTTGCGTTGAGACTCTCGAGGCCGGGACCGAAGGTGAAGCCGAGAACGGCGTCCAATGCACAATGGCTAATGTCTTTCATGGCCCAGAATGGGCGGCCTTTTGCCAATCGTTCCTTTTCGCGCCATAACTCCGCCATGCGCGTAGTGCTCTCGTGCAGAAGAGGGGCGGCAACCTTGTTAAGAAAGCTGGGAGTCAGGATGTCCCCGATCAATCGCCGACGGCTCTTGTACTCATCGTTTGTTTGCCACCTGCTATGGTGTTCCGGGATCACGCCGCCCAATAGGTCGGCAGTAAATGCTGACCTATCGAATTCTCTGCTCCGACGGACTAGTATGTCCTGTGTCTCGTAGAAATCCGAGATAATGACCCAAGGCTTGCTGAACGGCCTGCCGAAGACTTGGACAATGGGCGAGCGGTGTTTGATGTTCTGCGCCCCCATCCAGTCATACATCTCTCCCGTCTTCTTGCCATGGCCTACCATCTCTGGCATGTCGCCCAGGATCGATTTTGCCGCTGCCGCATTGTACGGGATACCCGGTAAGGGCCGGGGCAGCAAAGCTCGGTAAAGAAGGAACAGCACTATTATGCCAAAGCCAAAGCCTACATTTATCCTGCTGGCCATAAGATCGAAAATTGACCCAAAGCTTTCCATGCTGACTCAAGAAATGAATTTCGCTGTTGGTTCGAGTGATGAGGCTGTATGAGCGATGTTAATGAGCCTAAAATATCAGTATATTCCGATAAGAGATACTCGAGGTGACGAACTCAAAGGAGGAAAACAGGATAATACAATGCAGCTGAAACTTGCCCTATTAAACATGGTAGCATGTAACAAAAGTAAGGAGACCTTTACTTTGACTTGTCTTCGGTCCCAATTCCCTAAACGGGCGAGACTTGTAAGTTTCATCTCGTTACCTCCAGACGCTCCTATTTAGGGAATTCTTTACCTGGGTCACTCTTTGGTCTTGCTATTATTGCCTATCAAACCTACTACATCCAAGGTCGTCGATACCTGACCCCTGGGCGGCTCCCTATTTGAACCAGCTCGGTTTACCCCTGTCCGTGCGTGATTGTGTTTCGTGACCCCTGAAAGTGCCCATGATAGCATTACGATAGCGGAACCCCTTTTAAAAGCTTAAAAAGCTTGGGACTTTTGAGTCTGAAAACGATGTCGGATCAGTTGTGACTTCAACAGACCCCTCATTTCGTGCAACCATCCCATCTTCAAGCTTTAACTTGGTCAGCTAACATCTATCATGAAAATTTGAAGGCTGCTTATCCGTAATGTCTATGAATCTAACCGTATTTCCGAGGGAGGCTGATCCTAGCCTTTGTTAATTAATTCTACGCAGTAGCGCTTTCTCTCTAACAACATAGCGCATTCACGCGGCCCAGCTTGGAGCAGTACCTTGCATCTTAAATCTATAACATCAGCCGAGTATGCATAGTAGGCTTGGCAATGGAAACTTATCTCCGTCTGTTATGTACACACTTGATTTCTCTCTGGCCTCAATCACTGATCCTGAAGACGAGCCGACCGCACCCTTAGATAAGGTTCGTTCATACTTGAGGATGGCTCCACTTGCCGTTTGCAACCATCGGTCTCTTTTTAGTGCACTCGGGCGCTGGCAAAATCAGGCGTTGGCAGCCGGACGCAGGCAACAGATGATGATGATGATGATATATTTAACGTCCAGAGTGAAGAGGGACGTGCCGGGCGATGCCGACATGGTGGATGCTAATCTAAACTATCTTACAGGCTGCCATCTTCACCTAACGTCCCTGTTCAATGAGTCGGGCATATTTCGGGGAAGAAATTGGTCGCCTCCATCCATTCGCATAGAAGGGAGGCTCCCTGTGCAGAGCCTAGCAGAAAATCAATGCTTGCTTTCGCCATACGTTGGCGGAGATGGCGTGGCGTGGCCGGAGGGCCACGCCTGCAGAAGTAGAAGTGTACTGGGGTTTTGCGTCTTCCACAACTGCAGTTCAGCAGTGCGTCCTGATGAGCAAACCTCTCGTGATACGCTGCAAAGTCCCCATGATGGGATCTTGCTGCATACAGCCTTCCCAGCAGATGTCGGGGAAGGCAAAGTTCGGGGGGCTTGGGATGAGGAGTTATGCCAAGGTCGGCATACTGCCGAGGGCAGATTGACGGCCATCTCTTAGCGAAAGCTTGGAAAGCGAATGCCTTACACTGCCGTTGCAAGTACGCTAGTGTGGGCTGAGGCTGTGATTCTGGTATCTGTTTGCAGGCCTCCACGCAGGCAACAGTTGGTTGGTTGCTTGGTAGATTTAACGTCTCGAGCGACAAGAGACGTGCCGGGCGCAATGCCGACAAGATCTATGCTAATCGAAACTATGTTACAGGGCTACGTCTTCACCTAACGCTCCTGTTCAAACCGCTTCAAGATGTGGCTGATCTTCTAACCTGGCCAGAATTCTCTTATCCGCCTTGTTTTCCCCGGGTCGCTTCGTCCATGAGGAAGGTATTTCGGACAGTGCTAGGAAAAACCACAAGGGGGAAAAACCTAGCACGGTCGGTCGTGATGTGGTTCCACGCCTTTCTCCTCTCTCCTTTGCATTGGAGCGAAGCAAGGAAGGCGTACAGCGAGTTGGCTCCCAGCCGATGGCGATACAGGAGCCCGCAAACAATCGCTCTCCGTTACTGCCTAAACAAGTGAGGCTCTGGCGGGAGCGGGAGTGTTCAAGACCTTCCAGACATGAGGTCTGGCACAGAGACAGTAAATGGGATACTGCTGTGCCGGGGCTTGGATGTGGACAAAGGCAATTCGAGCCCTTGTCTGAGTAGAGGTGGCCCACGTACCTACCCTATCTACAGCTTAGCCTCCTCTATTATCTCCTTAGTTAATAACCGTTATATATTTGGCTTCCTCTTATAAGTCAGTATCTTCTGTCTGTATTGTAAGTATATTTATGTACTGCATTAAGATCTATATCTTGAGGTGTAGATAAGTTAAAAGGGGAAGTAGTCAAAAGAGCTGCCTTAAGATATCTAAAATAGAGAAAGAAGGTAGACTGTTTAAAAAAGCCTATTACTAAAAGCCGGTGTTCCCCTAACGTGTGTATTTAAAAGGCTATACAGAACAGGCTGAGGGGGACCTTTTTAGTTATTGATTGTGCTCTTAGCGGCTCATTATATAACACTGCCACAATGCCCAGGAAGGGGGTCAAGGACACCATTATGTAACTGCGGCTCGCGTGGACACGCACAACTCGCTGAAGATTTCGCACCCCCTTTCCCCTTCAGCGTCCCGAGTATTTTAAAATGTCTCTCGATTCGACACTGGCAGCTCTACTAAACCTAACTTAAAACTATTGGTCTAACAGGTGACGCTGTCTCATAGCTGCAGGTCCAACAAGCTTGCCGTCGATGTCTCGCTCGTTGCCTGCCGAGAAAGTCATCGTGTTATAGTACATTGTGATATAGGGTCCGTCCTTGTTGTATGACAAGCCAACATAAGAATGTCTCCCAATTGTCGTAGAGAAATCCTGATCCGGGCTGTGTAGGCGAGACACTAAGTTAGCTCATGCGCATGCGCCGATTATCGAACGGGATGACTGGACTTACAAAGCTTTTTGGATGGCATCGACATACGTTTCGGCCATATGAGTTAACCCCCAAGCGCGGAAGAGATTACTGAGTGACTGGGCGATCCGCAAGTCTGTACCGCCATAGTGACGCACGGGGATATACACCTTCGGCAATGGTGCAGGGCTGTTGTGCTTCATCTCCATGTTAAAGATGATTCCTGCCGTGCGGTGTGTGCTGCGAGGCAAATCCTGCTCTGGAGCCGTCGTTCCTAGAACGTGCAGATAAAAGGACCGGATCAGATCTAACCCCTTGTCGATACCGTGACCATTAAGCGCACCCCCGAGTGAGTACACCTCCTCCACTCGTGCGAGGCAAGTTTCCTTGGTCCGGAGGTATACCTTGAAGCGGGAATCGACTGGGCGTACGGCATCAAAGGCAATAAGTTCCAGACGCAAGATTGACTCGTTATTGCGCTGCCTCTTGTAGCGGTAAACGAAGTCCCGAATATAGTTGAAGGAAGGCTCCAAGTTCACCGGTAGCTGCGCAATAAGATCGGTTATGATTTCTCCAGCGTGGTTATTCACTAAAAGAGAGATGGGAATAGGGTAGAAGTAAACTTTCGGGGCCGGTTGTTCGCCATCCAGATCAAACGATAAGGTATTGGTTGTCATGTGTTCATTGGGCGCCATTTTGGACACAATCTCGTTTGCGTGCTTGGCTTCAACGTGGAGGTGCTTTTTGAAGAACTCCCAGAGCTCCCCGTCGACAGGGCCACGGCCTTGACGTAATAGACGCGACATGACCACCTGAGATTCGTCCTGGTTGAAAGGATCTTTGGCTGTCCCAGCGAATGGCCCGATGGGCTCGGAGCCCACCCTAATCTTGGAGTGTTTGGGCCCGACATTCCAGCTGAGCTCGGCGGGTGAGAAGTCATCAGAGCAGAAGCTGTCGAAATGGGGAATTCTAGCCCCCGACTTTGTAGTGACCGGACGAGGACCTAAGGACGAGACGACATGCTGTTTGATGAATTCCAAATAACGTTCCTGCTCACTGAGAGAGTAGCCAGCACTCTGCATCAGGGAGAGGAGAGAATGCGAGATCTCATTCCGCCAGAATTGAGACTCATCCTGACAGACGGACTCCGGGCCGCTCGTTGCAATGACCATTTTTACAAAGTATCGAAATGATGAAGAACTTAGAAATGACGAAGAATAATGTGATGAGCGATGTAATGATAACGGTATAGATTATTGAGATGCTTGACGAAGCAGAATTGAGGCGAATAGTTGGGCTTATATATCAGCGATTTTGACACACCTATATAAGGTGATCTTGCATGTGAAGGCTAGCGAATCATAGGAACTCTCCCAAAGTTCCATCGATCTGATTGAATGCCGTTCAGCTCTCAGAAACTTGGTTCTTCTGCCTTTGTGAGGGTCAACTTTGGCATGTCCGGAACAATAGCTTCAAACGTGGCGATCCAGACCTTTCCATTTCTGGTAATTTCTGATCATGGACCCCAACCCAAGCAAGGTCTCGGATTCGCCGGGAAATTGTAACATTGATAGGGAAGGTCATATTTCGTACGGGCTGCAGGGCATCTGATGTTCCCATGCGGTCTGCTCCGAAACTCGCAACAAATTCGTTTTTCAACATTCGCCATTGGTAACCCCTTCCAGAAAGGTCTCTTACACCTCACTTGCTTCAGACTGGATTTCTGATAAGAGTTTGTTTCGGAAGTTTCTGGACTTGCTCCCCGGCATAATAAGGTTCCGCAACACATGTCCAAAAAACAGTCAAGACCGGACTTCTGGTAAAGCTAATTATTATCTGATATGCGACGCGTCAAGTCACCGCCTTCCTTCGCCGCTTTTCTTCGTTATACAATCATCACGTAGAAACATGTGTAGAGTGAAGAAACTACTAATTTCCTGGTCTTTCTCCTCCGCTTCAGCTACATTATTTCGCAGCCGCATCTTCAATTCAACGGCGCAGTTCCTACGAATATGGATTCTGGTATCGTCCCTTTGCACATACATTGGCCGCCACAACTGGTTCGCCTCCTGAGCAGCACTCCAGCTATTCCCGCCGCCATACTGATCGCCCTTGCGCTATCATTTGTCCTCAATCGAGCCACCACGGACCGGTCCATTCCCAAAATAACAAGTTCAAAGTCCTGGTTTGCGACCAGGCGAGACTTCGCTGCTCATGGAGTCGAGATTATTGAGAAAGGATTTTACCAGGTCAGAGATGGCGTGTTCCGAGTGACGGCTCTAGATGGTAAGTATTCTTCAAGACATCCAACATTCACAATGCGTATAATAGACGCCATGCTGACGGCTGCAGGCTCCGATCTCGTCCTCATTACACCGCAACATTGGTTGGCGATGTGCAAGAAGAAAGACGAAGAGGTTTCGCCCGCCCGTAGAGAGGTTTGTCTATATTTCACAACTTTCCGAAAATATGCATAGCTAACAAGACCAAGTTCTTCCTATGTGATTTACACGGTGCACCGTTCGAAGAGCCATATCTTTACCAATACCTCCGCTCACGCATGCCGGGATTTGGTATGTGTTTCTACAGATTCTCTATGCTCACTTTCAGTACTGACGATTGAAAAAGACCGCTATCTCGATGTCATATCTGAGGCACTAGACGAAGGTTTATCCAGCATATCAGACCAGGGGGTCGATTATTCCGCAAATAGTGAGTTCAAAGTTTCGGCAACCTATCCATATGTTTCCCAAGTGCTTCTGTTCCGAGAAAGATACTGATGTACTTTGGACCTGAAGAATGCAAACATGTTATCATGCAGCCCCAGATCTTACACGTCTATTCGCACGTCATATGGCGCGTCATATTGGGCAAGAACTTCAGACCAGAATTTACAGAGATCTTTGAACAATACTCCACTATACTGGTCCCCCTAATGAAGAAGCTCAAAGCACAAACTCCCATAATAGCTCGCATCACTGCAGCTTATTCAAGCGAAGTGCGTAACGTCAACGCAAAATTGGAGCAAGCAACTGCGTTCTTTACACCGATATTTGAGCAATGCGCTCAAGCGTTCGAGCAAGGGTCGCCAAACAGCTCGGTTGACAATGAATGGTTTGAAGAGCTTATTCGCATGGCACCAGCCGAGAGGCGCCATGATTACAAGTTCCTCGCCAATATTTTGATTGGTTTCGCCTTCACCTTTGTCTTTTCACCTGGGCCCACAACAACGCAGGTTGTCTATGAGTTTGCCTTCCGCCCTGATTATGCTGATCAGGTGCTCGAGGAGGCACACGAGGTCTTGGGAGAGCGAATGGAAACTTGGAGCTTCACGCGGGACAGCCTTCGCAGGCTTTCGCTATTGGATAGTTTCTGCAAAGAGACTCACAGACATCATCCCACTGCTGCCTGTACGTTCTGACTCTGTCCCATCATCGCAAACTCCAAATTAACCAGCGCCGGAATTCCCGGGTGAGCAGCAAACCTGATGAAGAAGGTACACAAGACTCAAACGCTGCCGAATGGAGTCGTACTTCCTGCAGGCACCATCTTCGAGGTGGTTATGACGGCGGCTCACCTATCCAACTCGAAACTCCAGAATCCAGCCGAGTGGAATGGACGTCGCTATCACGACCTGAGGCAAAAGATGTCTTCGACGGCGATTGGCTCCAATAAGTACGACTGGAGCAGTGCGACAAGGGATGACATCAACTTTGGCTACGCCTCCCACATGTGTCCTGGTCAGTGGGCTGGCTGTTCTATTGCTAAGATGTTCCTCATCAAGCTACTCGCCCGTTACCAAATTCGTCCAGAGGATGGAGAGACCGAAAGATATAAGGACTACCACCTGGGTCAATACGTACGTACTTCATGCCCAAGGTTACTTTGTTTTCTTTCACTTTATGCCTTTGCACCACATCGCACAGAAATATCTCGACTGACTACAAAGGCTTACAGATTTCTCCGAATCCAACTAAGCATATTCTCATTCGGCCGAGACAATAGCTGTTGAGTGTACGTGACCCATTTCTGTATTGAGACTGCAGACCTCTATAGGCTGTGGGAGACCTTACGGCTTCTAATAAGGCTTAATAGGCGGCTTATGCCTTTACGTTAAAGACCTCTATCTAGTTGCCAAGCAGTTTAGATCCTTAGAAGATCTGCTGTATAGCCTAGTACCCTACCTAGCCTGCTTTAGCAGCGGTTTTGCTACCGCCTAAAATCTAGGACCTGTTAGTATAAATAATAATATCCTACTTTAAGAATGTTCCTTATCTGTCTGTAAAGGTAATAGCTAGCTCTTCTTTAGTCTCCCTAGGTTTATAGCTGACTATACTAAGGGCTATATGCTAGTTAGTTTAGCGCTCCTAAGTGTTACGACCTAATTGGTTACGTGACTATATATTGTAGAACAGGAGATAATGATGCAGGCGTATTATTACCGAAGCTTTTGCTCTATGGCGCAGTTAGTTGTCCTGACCTGCTCGTGACAAGCCTTTTGCCTGTGACCACTATCCCATCAAGTGCAAGTAGACTGCATGTAACGGTCCAAGGCGAGGTGTATTGCAACCAGCTATGGCGACTACATACGAGTATCCTCAGATGAGGATCAGAAGGCAGGCAGGCAGGCAGAGTTTATTACGCCCTGGCTAAGCCATAAAGGGCTCTTACGTCTATCTCATATGCTCCCCTTGTTGAGTTATTACCCTGGTCTCAAAATACGCCCCGTATATGAAATCCACTTCCGTCTGCGTCATCTTTAAACTCCTTCCGGTA
>JASUDE010000792.1:0-15181 GCA_034509685.1 Colletotrichum cereale | reverse complement strand
GCTGCTTATAAATTAGAATGTTATATGTGACCCTTAGTTACGTAAGATAATAACCCTAACTTAAACACGTTAACCTAGATAGGAGAAGAGAGGAGGAATAAAGCTAATCTTACTCCTCTAACTATCTTTTAGAATCTTTAGTTAATTACGTAATTATACTAATTACGTAATTAATATATATATTAATCTACTAAACTAGTAGATTATAAGTATATATATATATTATGTAATACTCCTTATAATAAAGGAAATATTACTAAGAATAGAAGTATTAAGAGTTATTCTAACTCTTACTTCTAACACTCCCTCTTTTCCTTTATTATAAGTAGGTTAAAGGAAAAGAATTACCCTAGAGTAGAATTAAGTACTCTAGAGATAAAATAGAATAAGCTATCTCTTTTAGATAACTTATTAGAAATAATTCCTAATAATATTAGGAAAAATATACCTTAAATATAGGTATATTATATAGGCTTATTTTTATTATATAAGCCTATAAGCTTAACGAATTCTTGAAATTTAACCCTATTTAAGGGTTTTATTAAGCCGTCTATAGGTATAAAAGAAGTAGGAATATATTCTACTTCTATATTACCTTTTTCAACCTCTTACTAGGTATAATAATAGTATATAGCTATATACTTAGTCCTTTAATAAAATTCTAGGTTATAGGCTAAGCTTAAGGCGCTATTATTATCTCTTTTTATAGTTATAAGGATTATATTATACCCTTTTTTAAATAATAAGCCTTTTAACTATATAGCTTCTCTAATAGCTTCTTATAAACTATTAAATTCGGCTTCTGTAGTTAATAAAGATATAGTTAACTGTTTTTTTAATTTCTAACTAATAGGACCTCCGTTTAAAGTAAAAAGATAACTAAAAGTAGATTTTTTAGTTTCTTTATAACTAGCCTAGTTAGGATTAGTATATCCTACTAGTATAGGTATATAGGGACTATTATTATCACCCTTATAGGTAATATTATAGTTAATAGTCTCTTTTAAGTATTTTAATATACCTATTCCTTATTTAAGTAGGAATTCTAAGGGGTTATAAAGGTAATAGGAGGTAAAAGATACGCTATAGGCAATATCCGGCCTAGTTATAAACATAGCGTATATAAGGCAACCTATAAGGCGTTAATATTACTTTATAAGCTCTTTAAAAGGCTTATATCCTTCTATTTCGTTCCCTTTCTTAGCGTTTAATATACCTATTAATATAGGTATATTATTAATAGAGGTATCTTTAAGGTTAAACCTCTCTAATAGTTACTAGATATAATAGGCTTGTGATATATTTATAGACCTATTAGGCCTATTCCTAGTTATATAAAGCCCTAGAAACTTAGAAACTTCACCTAAGTCTTATATCTCTATATATTTAGAGATTTTACCCTTTATATTTTCTATATACTTAATATCTTTATTAAGTATAAGAAAATCATTAACGTAGGTAATAATATAATAAGGATTATTTTTATCTTAGTTATAATAAGTGGCTTTATCTAACTTTAAAGATATAAAACCTATTTCTTTTAATATAGATTTTATCTTTAACTACTACTACCTAAGACTCTATTTTAGTCTATATAAGGCTTTTAATAGTAGTATAATTTAATCCTTTTTATTATCCTAACCTATAGTATTTAGATCAGGATATTTAATAAAGAATTTAGTTAAAGGGATATTAGAAGGGTTAATATAGACCTCTTCTTCTAAATTACTATATAAAAAAGCTCTAATAATATCTATTTGTTAGATTTCCTAGTCTAAGGTAGCTACTATAGTAAGAAGTACCCTATAGGTAGTAGCCTAGTAGGGTTACTTCTAGCTATAAAGGTCTAGAAATAATCAAGGCCGTATTTTTATTTAAAGCCTCTAACAACTAGTCTAGCCTTATATTTATTAATATTACCGTTAATATTGATTTTTCTCTTAAAGACCTATTTAATAGTTAAAGGTACCCTAGAGGTAGACTTTAATACTATTACTAGTTTAGCTTAAAAAGTAGCCCTTTTTATAATAGTAAATATTTCTTTAAATATAGCTTCTTTCTACTATTCTTTTTTAAGGCTTTCTAAAGCCTGTTTTAAGGTAGTAGGCTCTTTAGGTAAAATACTATAGTTATAGTTTATAGTATTATTATAGGCCTTATATTTATCCTTTTCTTCTTTACTTATAGAAGGTATATTAACCTCTATAGTAGTTTTAGAAGGTATAGGATTTAAAGAGGGATTTATAGAAGTACTAAAAGGAATAGTAATCTTTTCTCCCTCTCTTATAGTACTTTCTATAAATTTAATATAAGAAGTCCTTACTATAAAGGACTTATAAGGCCTAAAGGGAATATAAATTATATATATATATTACTACCCTTTTTTCCTAGGTAAATACCTTCTTCTATATAGGTATTTAACTTATCTAATTATATACGTTTTTCTTTAGGCTTATAGATAAAGACTTTAGAGCCTATTTTACATATATTAGATAAGTTTAGTTTATTATCCTTATTAGGATAATAGTAGTCTAGAAAAGCCTCTATAGGGGTCTTTTCTAGGCGTTTTATAGTAGTATAGTTTTATAACTTAGTGGTTTCTCTTAGGATAATATCCTATAAGAACTTAGGTAAGTTATTTGCTACTATAATAGTCCTAGATTTATCTAGAATAGCCCTATTTATTCTTTCTACTATACCGTTTTATTCTAGTGTATAGGGTGTAAAAGGCTTTAGTATAATGCCTTTTTCTTTAATATAGGAGGTTAATTCCCCTATATTAAATTTAGTGCTATTATCTAGGCGTAGTTCTCTAGGGTAACTAAAACCTTAATTTTTATAGTATTCTAGCTTATTAATAAGGATATTAATTATATTCTCTTTATTCTTAGAGAATTTAATATCTCTAAAGCTAGAGTAATCGTCTATAAAAGGTATAGCGTAGTTATTTCTATTAATAGAAGTTAGCGTTATTTTAAGAGTATCTATATAGATTCTCTCTAATAGAAAATTAGCTTTATTATAGTTAACTTTAGGTTGTTACCTAGTTAACTTAGAGCTTATGTAGTAAGGATAATATAGGTCCTCTTTCTTTAATTTTTCTAAAGGAATACCCTTAGTTAACTTAGCGGTTTTAACTAAGTAAGGGTAAGAAGAATAGCCTAATTTTTAATGCTAATCTTCTGTTATAGTAGTAAAAGCCTCTCCCTCTTTAGGGATATTATCTACTATATTAGAAGATATATTATCTTCTATATTATCTTCTATAATTTCTTCTATAATAGAAGTAGAAGATAAATTATCTTTAGATTCTTCTAAAGATAAAGTCTTTATATCCTCTTCTAATTTAAGTCGTTTTCTTTTAGGCTTTAAATTTATAGTAATATTAAGGTAAAATCCCCTTTTTACTATATTAATATTAGCAAAAGGTTTCTTATTACTATTATATGGATTCTAGTTAATTAGGAATCTACTGCCTTTATAGTATAAAAGGCCTAAAAATATAGATATAGGAAAGTTAGGTATATATAAGGTATTATTTAACCTTATATAGTTAATTTCCCCTTTAAAGTAGATAGGAAGTAATATAGTTCCTATTCCTTTAGGTATAATAGGACTAGCTCCTATATTAACTATAGGTATATCTTTATCTATAGTTAATCTTATAAAATAGTCCTTATTATTAGTAATATAGACTATAGAACCTATGTTATAAAGCTATTTATCCCTTTAATTATTAAAGGGTTAAGAATAAGCCTTATAAGTATAAAGGTCTGTTGATTTTTCAGCCTTTAAAGGCTTATTAGCTTAGTAGTTTATTATAAAAGTTACCTTAGGCTTTTGTAAGTGTTATAGGTTTAATTCTAGGTTATAGACCTTTTGTTTAGGTCTTATAGGTCTTTTATTAGACTACTTATAGGGTTTATCCTTATTAAAAGGACGTTTAACCTCTTTAGTAGAGTTACCCTTATTATGGGGGTTATTTCTACTATAATTAGATATAGGGGTATCGTTTTCCTACCTATTTTCGTTTAATATATTGTTTATAAGGGCTTCTAAAGATAGAGGTTCTTTAGTTCTTAAGGCACTTCTTTACCTTTCAGCCTATACTAGAAAATCACTACTTAAAGCAGCTATAAAGACTGTCTTTTAGTCTATATCTTCTATTTTACCCCCTACGTTATTTAACTTAGAGATATAACCTTTAAAAGAGCTAATAAACTCGTTTAAAGTATTAAAACTCTTTAGTTTAATAGCGTAAAATTCTAAGTATAACTGTTATCTTAAAATAGGGCTAGTACCCTTATAAGAAGACTTTAGTATAGTTAAAGTCTGTTTTAGATCCTTTAAGTTAAAGACTAAGGATAAGCGTTCTTTTTAAAGATTCTGCCTTATAATTAATAAGGCTTATGTTTTCCAATCTTTAGATATATCCTTATATCTCTCTTCTTTTTTAAAATAAGTATCTAGCTTTAAAAGCTTAAAGAAGAGATAAATAGAAGTAATCTAGGAATTCTAGTTTTTAGTACCCTAGAGCTTCTATTTGTTAGGTATTAAACAGCCTATAGTAGCCTTAATAAGTTCTGCTATTTTACTAGATTTCTTTTAGTAATAATAATAAAAATAAGTAGATAAATAGAGGATTTATAACTACCTTTTAGGACTTAAGTAACCTCTTATATATAGAGGACTTATAGATACTTATTAGACTTATACTGCCTCTTAGATAAAGGATCTTATGTAGCCTTATATTTAAGGACTTATACTGCCTTTATCTAAGTAGATATTATAACTACCTTTAAGTATGGAAGATAATAAAGGCTTACTCTTTCTACCTTATTACTTCTATAAGTAAGGATAGTATAATAAAGCTACTTAATAATAAAGATAAAGATAAAGTAGGCTACTAATAAAGTAGTAGAACTATAGGTTAATAACCTAGGCTTATAACCTATTAGTATAATAGGTTTACTATCTCTCTTATAGATATAAAGAGATAAAATGAAATATAAGGTATATAACCTTATATATAAATATATCTTATAGAAGTAAGAATATAAGATATAAGGTAGTAAAGTAATAATAAAGATATAAGGATATATAAGAAGTAAAAAGAGTATAATAGTTAGATTATTACTATAGATATTACTTACTTAGAGAGAGAAGAAAATAGAAGATAAAACTAGACTAAATAGTCCCTTATATAACTGTATCCTGCTTACTAGAATATTCTATACTAACGTAAGCTGCTTATAAATTAAAATGTCGTACGTAACCCTTAGTTACGTAAGATAATAACCCTAACTTAAACACGTTAACCTAGATAGGAGAAGAGAGGAGGAATAAAGCTAATCTTACTCCTCTAACTATCTTCTAGAATCTTTAGTTAATTACGTAATTATACTAATTACGTAATTAATATATATATTAATCTACTAGACTAGTAGATTATAAATATATATATATATTACGTAATACTCCTTATAATAAAGGAAATATTACTAAGAATAGAAGTATTAAGAGTTATTTTAACTCTTACTTCTAATACTAAACGTATTAGCTAAAAGGTAAAGATATAAAATAAATAGTAAGTAAAAAGGCTATTAAGAAGGTATTAAAGGATACTAAAGTAACCTTTATAATAGAAATAAAGGTTTAGTATATATATACTATTACTAACCTAAAAGAAAAGCTAAGTCTACCTCCTAAGTATATAAAATAAGCCTATACTTTTAAAGTAATAAAATACTAAAGAGGCACTAAAGATAAAGTATATACTATTAAGTTAGAACTAGGAATAAAACCCCTATAAGGCTTTATCTACCTACTAGTAAAGCTAAAGCTTACTAAGCTTAAAGAATATCTAGAGAAAGCCTTAGTAAAAAGTTAAATCTAATAATCTAAAAGCCTAGTAAGTATACCTATACTATTTATACCTAAAGAAAAAGGTAAGCTAAAGCTTTATATTAACTACTAAAAGCTTAACTATATTACTATTAAGAATTAGACGCTACTATTACTAATTACTAAAATCCTTAACTATTTATCTAAAGTAAAATAGTATACTAGGCTAGATTTAAAGGATAAGTACTATTAGGTAGGTATTTATAAAAAAAATAAGTAGAAAATAGCCTTTTATATACGTTATAGCTATTATAAATATAAGGTTATACCTTTTAAACTAATTAATATACGAACTACCTTTTAAGCCTATATTAATAACGCTTTAGTAAAGCTAGTAAATATTATTTATATTATTTATTTAATAAATATCTTAATCTTTCTAAAAGACTAGGAATTATATATAGCTATAGTAAAGTAAGTACTTAGTAGGCTAAAAGCTACTAGGCTAGTAGCTAACCTTAAGAAGTATAAGTTTTATAAGTAGTCTATTAGGTTTTTAAGATTTATAATAGTAAATAATAATATTATTATAAAGTAAAACTATTTATAAGTTATTATAAAGTAGCTAGTACTTATTAGTATTTATAATATATAAGTCTTTTAAAAGTTTATAAGGTTTTATTACTAGTTTACCTATAATTATATAAAGATATATATCTTATTAAGTAACCTACTAACTATAAAAGGGGGGTATCTCTTAAAAATTACTAAAGAAGTACTAAAGGCGTTTTAAAGACTTAGAAACCTCTTTACTATAGCTTTAGTATTATACTATTTTAACCTAAAGCTACCTATCTAAGTTAAGATAAATACTTTTACTTTTATAATAAAAGTAGGTTTATACTAGCTTTATAATTATTAATAGTACTCTATAGTATATATATTATAAAAACTATAAAGGGCTAAGCTTTAATATAGTATACTAAAAGTAAAGCTATTAGCTATTTATAAAGCTATATAATAATAGTATTACTTCTTTTTATATAACTAATATTAAACTATCTTCCTAACTAATTACCTAAGGTACTACTACCTTACTAATAAACCCTAGTTAAGTAAGCGCTAAGGCTAAATATTATAAAACCTTATAATATTTAACTTTAAGATTAAATACTACCTTAGGAAGTTAAACCTAGTAGATAGGCTGTTCTAGCGTTTAGACTACTAGCCTTCTAATAAAGAGGTTAATTATAAAAGAAGTATATTTTTAAAAGACTTCTTAAGACGTTTTATACCTAAGGTAGTAAAGATAAAGTATATATAGGCTACTAAAGGGGTACTAATAGACTAAGGTTAACTACTACTACCTAAAGATCTAGTACCTAAGCTAAAAGAAGAAGTAATAGTAAAGTAAAAAGAAGACCTAGACTTATAGGGATTAGCGTAATAGTAGTAAGTAAGCTAAAGTAAAAATATAAAAGAAATAGTTAGATATAATAAGTAAGTAGTAGTACTAAAAAATAGTAAGTTATAAATATAAATACTAATAGCGTTTAATAATAAACTAACTAGTAGTTATGAAAAGTATAGCTATATAATAAAATAACTAGCTAAGTTATTCTTTTAAAAAGTAATAAAGAAGAATATTCAAAAGTATATAATAATATATACTATATATTAGTAGACTAAACCCTAACACTATATACTTTAGAGGGCTTTTAGAAGCCTACTAATACCTACCTAACTATAGTAAAGTATCTTACTTAACTTTATTATAAAACTCCTAAAGTTAAGAGGGAAAAAGAAAAAAGATTTTAATATTATCTTAGTAGTAGTTAATTAACTAATAAATTCTACCCTATATATCTCTATCTATAAGGTAATAATAGTAAATATACTAGTAATAATTCTAGTTAATAGGGTTATAATATATTATAAAGTACTAAAGTTAATTATTTTAAATTAGGGATTACTATTTATAAGCTACTTATAAGTAGAGGTACACTACTAGTTAGCTATTAAAAGAAAACTAAGTATAGTGTATTACTTATACCCTAATAGATAGATAAAATAGTAAAATTAAAATATAAAATACTTTCTATAAGCCTACTATAAAATTAAGTTAAATAACTAAGTAGACTAGCTCCTAATAGTATAGTTTATTTATAATAGTACCTACTATAGTACTACTAATATACTACTAATAAAAGCCTTAATAGGATACTAGCTTAAAAAGCCTTATAATATCTAAAGTAATAAACCTAAGTAAATAGTTATCCCTATAGCTAAAAAGAGGGTTAGTTAAATATAATAGTAAAGAGAAGAAATATAGTAGCTATTAAGCCGGTTAAATAATACCTATATAAAATACTATAATAAGAAGAGAACTAAAATTAAGTTTAAAGTAAGAGAAAAAGTCCCCTTAGTAACATATAATATTTACTAGAAATAACTATTATAAAAGCTATTAAATAAGTACCTAAAACCCTTTAGAATTACGTAAGTAGTTAATAGGGGCGCTATATATAAATTAGATTTATAATCTAAGTACTAAATATATAATATGTTTTTACTATTTTAACTAAAAAGATTCTATAGTATAAAAAGAGAAAGTAAAAAGATATAAATTAAAGAAAAATAAGAAAGTATTTATAAAGTAAAAGTAGTAGTAAACTACTAAAGACTACTAAGAAACTACTAGTATTTAATTAAGTAGGAAGGATATAGTAAGAAGAAAAACTTATAGAAACTATAATAAAACCTATAGTAAAGTTAAAAAGAAGACTATAAAAAGGTACTTCTCTAAGGTATTACTAGTAAGGTAGAAAGGGAAATATAGTAAAAGAAAAGTAGTAATTAAATCTATAGGGTAAGTATAATAGAAGTATTACTAAAGAAGTACTAGTAAAGGAATAATAAGTAAATAGTTATATAATATAAAGGCTACTTTTCTTATATTTTAGTATAAACGCTAAGAAGTATAGTTAGCCTAAAGCTAAGTATTTTAAGCTAAAGAGAGTAAGTAAAAAAGAATAATAAATAATAAAACCTAAATTATACCTTAGGGGGGTATTAGTAAGGTAGTAAGGGGAAGAAAAAGCTAGGCGTTAGAATCCTCCTCCTTTAACTCTTCTACCTCTAACTCTACCTAACTAAAGGCTTTATTCTTTTTAGCCTTAAAGTTAAGATTATTTATATACTATTAAGAGGTATTAAGGCGTAAGGGGGGTATTAAAAAAGAAGTAAAGGTTTATATACTATATAAGTATAAGAAGCTACTAACTTTATAAAAAAGGCGCTATAAGCCTAAACAGCCTAAGTCTACTTTTAAAAATTAGTAGTATAAGCCTTAATAGCTATAGTAGTAACTTTAGTAGTTTTAGCTAAAAACTTAGCTACTTTAGCCTAATACTTAGTAGTAAAAGTAGTATTTTTAAAAGTAAAAACCTTATATTAGTAGGAAAGCTACTCTTCCTTTTTTACTTTAGCTTTACGCTTAGCGTTAGGGGCTTTAGTAGTGTTAGCCTTTTTCTAAAACGCCTTTTTATATAGGGTATAAGCCTTTTTAATCTTATCTTATAATAAATAGAGTTAATATAAAGTAAAGAGGTAGTAAAAAGGTAGTAAAGTATATATAGTCTTAAGATAAAAAGTAGTATAAAGAATAATCTTATTATATAAGTCTTTAAAAATATTTTTAAAGGTAAAAGTAGTAGTAGAGGTAGTATAAGTAGCCTATAGTAAGTTAGTTAAAGCCTAATAGCTATAGAAGTAGCTAATATAAAGAGGAAAGACTTATAGAGATATACTTCTTACTATATATAGTAGCGTAATAGGTATACTTATTACTAGTAGCTATAATAGTTAGAGATAAAGAGGGGTTTAGGGGGGTACTAAGAGAGTAAAAGACTTATAAGTAGTTTTAATATAGTAAGAGAGTTTAGCTATAGCGTTTAGAAAGTCTAGGTACTAAATAACTATTTACTAAAGGTAGTAATAATAAGGAATAGTGTATATAATAGCGCTATTATAGTTATTATTATTAGTAATAATTATAATACTAAGTATTACTAAACCTACTAAGTTTAAGAGGTTTATCCCCAATAACCTACTATATCTATTAGCTATAGTTTAGCTATAGTATCTACTATAGCTAAACGGTATATTTTACTATTTATTTAACTAAGCAGCCTATAATAGTTATACTTCCTAGTTATATATAATTAAACTAAAACCCCTTATTTATTACTTACCTATTAATACGTATAGTTAACTATATTATAACCCCTTATAATATACTAATAGTAATAGTAAGAGGAAGTAGTAGTAGACTACTAAAAGACCCTATAAGGCCTATAGGTAGTAGTAGTAGAAAAAGAGGTAGTAGTAAAAGTATAATAGTAGTAAATATAGTAGTAGTAAGAAAGTTAGTAGTACTAATAGAGGTACTATTACTACTAGTAGTAATAGTAACATAATAAAAAATAAAAATATAATAATAACGTAAGAATATTATAAAGAGAAAAAGAGAAAAAAAAAAAGAGAAAAAAAGTTAAAAGAGAAGAAACTAGCTATTATAGCTAAGTATTAGTTATAAAGGTAAGATATAATATTAACTTCTAGCCCTAGAGACGTAAAGATTTACTAATAGAGACGTTAGTATAAAGTATATAAGGAAGCACTAGTACTATTACTTAATAATAAAACCTAATATTATAACTATTATAAGAATAATATAAGTTAAGGCTTACTTACCTAAAATAATAAAAGGCTAAATAAAAACGCTACTAAATAACCCTTTAGATTAAGAAGTAATAAGTACTAGTAATAAGATAAAAGTAAAAGCACTAATAATAAAGAAAACCTAAAAGACTAATAAAGAAAGTAACCTAAAGGGGTTACTAAAGGCGTAATAATTATATACTAAAGTAATAAAGATAAGTAGCTAGCCTTATCTAAGTATAAATTTAAAAAACTATAGGTAAAAAACTTATTATATAGTAATAATAATATTTTAGTCTATAGTAAGTAATAATAAAGTATTAGTTTTATATATAAAAGAGTATAGTAAACTACTAAGGGGTTATCTACTATATTAGCCTTTAGTAAATACTAAGTAGCTAACCCTATTTAAATATAAATTTAAAATAACTATAGCTAAAAACCTTATTATATAGTAATAATAATAGCTTAGTCTATAGTAAGTAATAATAAAGTATTAGTCTTATATATAAAGAAGTATAATAAACTACTAAAGGGTTTTCTACTATATTAGCTTTTAGTAAATATAAGAAGTAATTATAAGTTAATTACCTAGCCTATAATAAATATTATAGTTAAGTATAAAGATTATAGCGTTAGCTAGAAGGATAATACTATATCTAAATATTATAAGGGGTTATAGGCTAGGGAAAAGAATAGATAATAGGTATAGGTATTAATATAGAATTTAACTTAACCTCCTTAGTTAGTTAGGCTAGCTAAGGGGTATTTATCTCTAGTAGCTAGGCTAGGCTTTTACTAAAGGCTTACTAACTAATCTATAGCATCCCGCTATTTAACCTAAGGGACTAAAGGACTAATATATCCTTATAATTATCCCCCCTTCTAAAGAGCTTAGTCCCTAAGGCTGTTACTAATAGGTGTAAAGCGTGCTTCCTCTAATTCTATAATACGCCTCTTTTAGGTACTTTAGTCTATTACTAGTTACTTTAGGTGCTTTAGACTATTACTAATTAACGTATTACTAAGCTGTTAGTTAGTAGTTACTATTATTTTTTATTATATATATAATATATTTACGTTATAAAATTAACCTCTAGATATAATTAATAGGGTTAACCTTAAGGGGTATTTAGTAAGCTGTTTTTAACTTCTTAGGTGCTTTCTTTTAGCTATTACTAATATTAGGGGCGTCTAATACTATCCTTATAGGTAGATATCTTTACTAGGCGCTTAGTAAGCTATTACTAAGCTATTACTAGTTAATTTAGTATCTATTATCCTTATCTCTATACGTATTAACTACCTTTTAGTATCTAGTATTATATATAGTATAAACTTAAGTAGTTAGAGTATAATAGATTACTTCTATATATCCTTTTTTTAAAGTACTTTAAGTATACCTTCTTACTATAATAGTTATTTAGTATATAGCCTTTCTTACTACACTTAATATAATTAGCGTTAAAGTAGACTTTCTTAGTTACTAGCTGTTTAGTAACCCCTTAGTAGTTTGTTACTAGACTCTTAGCCTCTCTCTTAACAGCCGGTATTATTAAGCTTATATCCTAGTTATTACGCTAGAGCTCCTATAGGCGCTTAGTAGTAAAAGTAATATCTCTTAGACGCTATAAGTTATACTTCTACTAGACTAAAGCTCTCTATAAGCCTTACTATAGGTAGTAGAAAAATAAGAAGGCTAGTAGCTAGTTCTCTTTAAGGTCTTTTATACTAAAGGCCTAGTGTATTACTAACTATTTAGTAAAGAATTATAGAGGTAACTAGTTAGTCTATTAATAAGCCTTATAAAGCTAACTATATAGGCGTCTCTCTTATAGTTTTAGGTTAAAGTATAATTAGTAAATAAACGCTTTAAATAACGCCTAAAGGCTTTAGCTTTACCTATTATTACCTATTATATTAATTATAAATTAGTAGTTTTACTACTATATCTAGAGGGTTACTATTACTTTTATAAGGGCTTATTCTATATAGTAGTTTTTAGAGGTAGTTAAATAAAGTCTATTACTAGCTTAAATTACTACTAGCTAATCTAATACTTATTCTAGCGTACTGTTTTTTAGTAGGGTACTATAAGTATATACTAGTAGTTATTTAAACTACTTCTTATTTAGTAAGCGCTTAGTAAGTAGCTAAAGGATTATTATATTCTAGCTTTATATTATCTATATTAGCTTAGCTATTAATAGTTTAAATAGAGTAGTTAATAATAATAATATAGTATTTATTACCTTAGTTATAGTAGTAACTAGTTAGTAACTACCTACTCCTTATATATTTATTCCTTAGTCTAACCCCTTTAAAGAGGTAGAAGTTAAATAATTATAAGGGGTTAAAGGCTAAGGAAAGGAATAGATAATAGGTATAGGTATTAATATAGAATTTAACTTAACCTCCTTAGCTGGTTAGGCTAGCTAAGGGGTATTTATCTCTAGTAGCTAGGCTAGGCTTTTACTAAAGGCTTACTAACTAATCTATAGCATCCTACTATTTAACCTAAGGGACTAAAGGACTAATATATCCTTATAAATATAAAGCTAAAGTAAAAGGTTTTTTAAACCTCTTACTTAGATAATAGACTAAAGACTAGTAGAGGACTACTAGCTTTATAATAAGAAGCCTTAGGGTAAGGCTTAGGAGGGGAGGAGATTATATTAGGACTAAATAGTTAGTCTACTAGCTAAGGGGTTATATAAGGTTAGAAGACGTAGGCCTAAGGTAAGGCTTACTAGGTAAGCCTTAGGGGGCTATTAGCGTCTTAACTAATAGGCTTAGAATATATTAATTAAATAAGGGATAATTATAAAATAGAAAAGAGGAAGCTACTACCTACTAAAAGGGGAGAGGGTAGGTAGAAATAATATAACTAACTAACCTCTACCTACTATTAGTAACTCTACTACTTTATATAAACCTAGCCTATAATAGAGGAGGTCTTTATATAGATAGGATATAAGCCTATTTAGGCCTATTAATCCTAGCTTAGTATAAATCCTATTATAAATAAAGTCTTTTAGATTATCTTCTTCTTTATTAAAGTACTACCTTTTAGACTCTTTAACTAAAGTAGTAAATCTTAGCTTATCTAGAAGAAAAAGACCCTTACTTAATATAACCCTAGCTACTAGGGATACTACTTAAACTAATACTATAGCTAGTAGCTACTCTATAGTAACTATAGTAGGCCTTTAGGCTCCTATAAGACCTAGCCCTATATAGCTAGACCGAAGTGGGCTAACTACGCCGGCCCCTTCTAAGCTAGCTATAAGGACTGCCTAGCAAGGCCCCTTATAGTTAATGGCTCTCCTACCCTCCTAGGACGGAAGGAACTCTCCTAAATCCGTAAGGCTAGGCAGAAAGCCTATAAGGCCCTCTACTAAAGCAGCTAGGTAGGTAGCTAAGCCACCTGTAACTAGCAGCCTAGCAGCAGTCTAATAAGCCCTTAGCCTAAAGTAAAGAGACTACACGCCCCTACTCCTATCTAGGACTTAATTATTATAGCAGACGTTAGTAACACAGTAAGCTTTAGTAGTATAGAGGAGAATAGGGCTAAAACAGAAGCCTCTAATAGCGACTCTATCCTACTACTACTACCTACTTAGTATACCCTAGCTACTTTAAGTAGCAGAGCCTAGTAGGTAGCTTAGAAGCCTAATTATAACGTTATTAATACCTATACCTACCTTAACCTTAACTTGGAGCAGTAGGCTTAGAACAGCCACCCTATAGGTACTATAGGTCGCCTAGTGTAACGTAGGAAAGATATGCCTAGCTTACACAGCTCTCCTAAAGCTTTACTAGGTAGATTAAATCGATATAATACTAGTCTAGGAGCCCTAAATAGGCTATAGAGACAAGATACAGATTAACACACACCTAGGCTTTAGCTCCTACGCTTTAGTTAACTTCTAGAATAGTAGAGATATAAGACCTAGGGTTATAACCTATATATAGAAGGGTCTAAGGCTATAAATACAGCAACAAAGACCTACCTAGTCAAGAGACATCTTATAGCTTAAGACTAGCAACTTTACTATTACAAACATATATAGGCCGCTAGGAGAGCCTATAAACTAAGTAACTAGCCTCCTACTAGAGTATAAACCACTAGACGGAGCCCTTATTACTAGGGATCTTAATACCTACTATTCGTCTTAGGAGCCTAGGACCCCCAGCTAGAACCAGGGAAACGATATTACAGAATAGGCTAATAGCTATAATCTTTTGTTTATTAGGAATATTAGGGCCCCTACTTATACATATAGGCATACCCTTAACCTAACCTTCTTAAATATTCCCCTTACTAAGGCCTATATCAGCCTACACCTACACCTAGGGGCAGTGTATTAAGAAAAAATACAAAATACAATACAAATACAAAATACAAATACAAAATACAAAATACAAATACAAATACAAATACGTATTTGTATTTTATTTTTATATTTCTAAAATACATATATTTGTATTTTAAATACAAATACATGTATTTGTGTTTGTATTTCAAATACAAAAATACAAATAATTAAGTATATAATTTTAAAAAAGTAACTATATAAAGAAATATACTATTATTATCTAAAAGTAACTATAG
>JASUDE010000791.1:0-15215 GCA_034509685.1 Colletotrichum cereale | reverse complement strand
TGGCTCCGTAAAGCCCAACCTTGGGCACTCTGAAGGAGCTTCTGGCTTGACTTCTTTGATAAAGACGGTTATGGCCTTGGAAAATCGCACGATACCCCCGAACATCAAGTTCACCACGCCCAACCCCAGGATCCCATTCGAAGAAAGCAATCTCACCGTTGCTGTCGAGCCTACCCCATGGCCCGAGAATGGCTACGAGAGGGCAAGCGTCAATTCTTTTGGAATTGGGGGCACAAACGCTCATGCCATCCTTGAGTCAGCCGACGTTCATCGCGTCAAGCCTGTTCAATCTACCATCGACGAAGGCGAACCACAGCTACTTTTGTTCTCTGCCAACAGCTCAGAGTCCCTAAACAAGATGATTGAGGCCTATCAGGCCTTCATCCAGAACAACACCGATAAGCTGGACCAAATCGCCTACACGCTGTCGAACGGGAGAGAACATCATACTTACCGAGCCTTCGCGGTCGCCAGTAAGGGTAGCGCCTTCGTACCATCGCCTTTGCTCAGGGTACCCCAGCAGAGTCCCAGAGTAGTCATGGTGTTTACCGGCCAAGGAGCCCAATGGCCCGCCATGGGCAGCGAGCTGCTTCAGCAAAACAACTCCGTATTTCAGGCCACGATCCGGAAACTTGACGGTTACTTGCAGGAGGTGCCGGGAATTGCCGAATTCAGCATCGAGAAGGAGCTCCTCCGAAAAGGCAAGAAGAGCCGCATCGAGCTCGCTGAGGTTTCTCAGCCTCTCTGTACCGCCGTCCAGCTCGGCCTAGTCGATACTCTTGCTTCTGTAGGCATCAAGCCGGCCGCCGTTATCGGACATTCAAGTGGTGAGATCGCTGCAGCTTATGCTGCCGGCGCTCTTACCGCTGAAGAGGCAATTATTGTTGCTTTCCAACGCGGTGCCGTAGCTAAGCTACAAAAACGGGCCGGTGCCATGGCGGCCATCGGCCTGGGTTGGGACGATGTCAAGCCCTACCTCAAGGGCACTACGGCGACTGTGGCCTGCGAGAACTCGCCAAGCAGTGTCACCATTTCTGGAGATACCGAGGCCGTTGAGGCCGTAGTCCAGAAGATCAAGACATCACCTCCGAATGGACAGGAGGTTCTAGCACGGCTCTTGAAGGTCGATAAGGCGTACCACTCACACCGCATGGCCGAAGTTGGCGAGCAGTACAAGTCACTCATCCAGGGGGTGGAAGGACGGACTCCCGGCAAGGACTGTCTCTTTTACAGCAGTGTCAGCGGTGACCTGCTGGAGGAGGGACAAACACTAGGCCCATGGTATTGGCAGAGTAACCTTGAGAACCCTGTACTGTTCGCCACTGCCGTGTCCAAGATCCTCCAGAACACTGAGCTCGGCAAGCCAGTACTCTTGGAAGTCGGCCCTCATGGTGCCATGGGAGGCCCTCTGCGTCAGATAATGACCAAGTCTTCGGTGTCGCTTCCATACGTTTCTTCCATGATGCGGAACCAGGACTGCGTCGAGAGCTATCTCACAGCCATCGGCAAACTTCACCAGCTTAACGTCTCTGTCGACTTCCAGAGTCTGGCGCCGAGGGATGTGAACCCGACCTTCCTCCCAGACCTCCCCAGGTACTCCTGGGATCACGAGCAAAGCTACTGGTATGAATCGAGGCTTTCAAAGGAGTGGCGTCACCGCAAATTCCCCTATCATGAGCTTCTGGGTGTGCGAGTCGCGGAGAGTACCGACATCGAGCCGGCATGGCGCAATGTGTTCCATCTCGAGCATTCAGCCTGGATGCGCGATCACGTCATCGTCGAAGACGTTGTCTTTCCCTTTGCTGGTTACATTAGCATGGCTGCTGAAGCCGTACGACAGGTCAGCGGGATTGAAGACGGCTATGCCCTTCGATCAGTCGTTGTCAGTACAGCACTTGTTGTCACCGAAGATAAGCCCGTTGAACTTATCACGACTCTTCGACCCCATCGCCTTACTGACACACTGGATAGCCAGTGGTGGGACTTCAGCATCGCGTCGCACAATGGCGTGGCTTGGACCAAACATTGCGTTGGTCAAGTCAGTGTCCTGGAATACAAAGATAACAACGCTGGCAGCCCAGTTCCTACTATGGCCCGGACGGTGGCGTCTAGAAAGGCGTACATGATGATGCAACAAGCTGGTCTCTGCTACGGACCCAACTTCCAAGCCCTTCAAGACATCAAGACTGGTACGGTGGAAACGACGGCATCGGCTACGGTGTATCGCCCCAAGTTTGACATCGAATCCAAGAGCAAGATGGACCGTCACCACTTACATCCTATCATGATAGATGCCTGCCTGCAAATCCTCAGCTTAGCAGCTACGAAGGGATACACCAAGAAGCATGGCATGATGATCCCTACCCGTATCGAGGATATCAAGGTCTACCGTTGTCAATCTGATGTCAACATCTCAGCTTCAGCCGATGTCAATGGGGCTGGTGCTATCATCGGCTCGGCTGAATGTGTCAACTCTGCAGGAGAAGCCGTATTGCAGATGAATGGCGCTTGTTTGACGCCGCTTCCAGGCCAGGAGACGTCCACAGACGCCAAAGACACATATCCCACTGCTCGGTACCTGTGGGCTCCCCACGTCGACTTCAGGAACGAGGCCAGCCTTATCAGAAGAACTGAGAAGGACGACGACCGTTTTGCCTACATGAGCGTTTTGGATGACATCGCGCGTACATGCGTTGCATACATGCAATCACAGCTCGAAGGCATTGAAACCTCGGTTCCGCACTTGAGGAAATATCGCGAATGGGTCAATATCCAAGCGGCAAAGAATGAAATAATTGGAGGGACTGACCTGCTAAAGAATATGGAGGACAAAGCCGCCAGTTTGCAAGACACACCAGCTGCAGGGGCAGCAACTGCCATCTCCAAGATAGCTAAACGCATCATTTCTATCTTCCAAGGTCAAGAAAACCCCCTAGGGTTGCTCATCGAGGACAACAGCCTCGACCAGGTGAACAAGCTTCGCGACATGGGGTTCGATATGTCGCCGTTTATCCAGCAGCTAGCACACGGCAAACCCAATTTGAAGATTCTGGAACTCGGAGGGGATACAGGTTCTCACACCAGCGAGATACTCAAGAGCCTGAAAATGGAAGATGGCCGAGTGATGTACTCGGCTTACACCTTCAGTGATACATCGTCAGGCATGGTGAGCGCCGCCAAGGAGCAGTTCAAGGCTACCCCCAACATGCAGTTTTCAACATTTGACATCAGCCGCGATCTTTCCGAGCAGAATTTCGGCGAAGAGCAATACGACGTTATCATTGCTACCAACGTACTGCACCCACTCGAGATGCGGAGCGAGGCCCTTTCCAATATCCGCAAGCTGCTGCGGCGGAATGGTCGCCTGCTTCTCACCGAGTTCTTCTCCTCGTCCAAGTGGATGAATATTATCCTCGGCGTTTTGCCTTGGTGGTGGGCTGGCGAGAGAGTTGGGCAGAGAGATGAGCCTTACGAAGATTCAAAGCACTGGCAAATTGCCTTGAGTAACGCCGGGCTTGTTGTCTCGGCGACTCTGGCTGATTCGGAGAATGACTCTCTACGCCGCAACAACTCAATGGTTGCGAAAGCCGTTGATCATCAGGATACAGACGACCTGCCTTCTTCCAGCACTATTACCCTTCTCGAAACCACCATGAATGACATTTCAAGCTCACTGGTCACCCTCCTGGAGGCTGCTGGATACAAAGTCAACAGACGGGCTCTGGGTGACGAAGTTCCGATCCACGAGGATGTGATTGCAGTCGTGGATATGGATCAGGACCAATCGCTTTTCGATAACTTTGACCTAGTCCGCCATCAGGCTTTGAAGAAGATCGTGGAAACAGTCAGCACCAGTGGCGCGCAGCTGTTCTGGGTAACTCGACTTTGCCAAATGGCATGCGAAGACCCGTCGTTTGCCCAAGTCCTCGGCACGGCTCGCACATTGCGGTCCGAACTATCGGTCAGCTTCGCCACCTGTGAAGTTGATGACTTCGAGGCTTCTGCCGACCGCATCGTTGATGTGTTCCGAAACTTCCAGAAGAGCTGCGCCGCGGCCAACAATGACGACGAGGTGGACCCAGACTTCGAGTACTCTATTGTGGACAAAATGGTCCACGTGGGGCGCTTCGCTCCATTCTCCCTCGAAAACGAACTTCTTTCAGCAAATGAAGGTAGCCGAGTGGTTCTTGAAACCAAGAAGCCCGGCATTCTGGCTAGTCTGACCTGGGCTCGCCGTGCGCCACAAACCCTTGAGAGGGGCCTGGTCGAAGTGCAGACGTATGCTGCTGGTCTGAACTTTAGGGTGAGCAAGATATTCCCGTCCCAATAGCTTCAGTTCATTCTTACTAAAATCTTACTTAGGACGTCTTGAGTGCCAATGGCATTGTCGAAATCCCTGAAGAAGGATTTGGTCTTGAGGCTGCAGGAGTTGTCTCTGCTGTTGGGCCTGAGGTCCAAGGGCTCAATGTTGGAGATCGTGTCTTCCTCCTCAGCCGTGGTTCTTTCTCGACCTCTGTTATCATCCCCGAGAACCTCTGTCAGAAGATTCCTCCTGGACTGGCCCTTGAAGACGCTGCGACAATGCCTTGCGTTTATGCCACCGCCATGTACGCCTTATTTCACGTTGGAAAACTCCATCGTGGAAAGGTCAGTCCCAAAAGTACCATTCCTCATCGCTCCCTGATAGCTACTAACATCAATCGATAGTCTGTATTGATCCACAGTGCTTGTGGTGGTGTCGGCATCGCTGCCATTCAGCTCGCTCGCATGGCCGGCGCTGATATCTACGTCACGGTAGGCAACGAGGAGAAAGTTAAACACTTGACAGAAACTTTTGGTGTTCCCCGCGACCATATTTTCAACTCCCGAGACAGCTCCTTTGTTGAGGGGATTGCTGCTGCTACCCAAGGCAAGGGAATTGACCTCGTCCTAAACTCGCTCTCTGGCGACTTGCTCCATGCTACGTGGCGATGTGTTGCCGAGTTCGGTACTATGGTCGAGATCGGAAAGAGAGATCTTCTGGGCTCAGGCAAGCTCGACATGAGTATTTTTCTGGCGAACCGATCGTACTGCTGCGTGGATCTTGACCAGATTTGCTTCAAGAGACAGGCTCTCTGCAAAGAGTAAGCTTCCGCGCGCGTGAATCTTCGATTGCGTCGCTGACAACTATTCAGGCTGTTGAAATCTGTAGTTGAATGCTACGAGGGTGGCCACATTCTGCCCATCAAACCGATCGAAGTGTTCAGCGCATCCAAGATCCGAGAAGCATTCCGCTACATGCAGCAAGGTCTGCACATGGGCAAGATCGTCATCTCGATACGCGACTCAGCCGATGCTCTGAACATTGACACCGCCAACATTACCAGGAAGAAGGTGGCTCGGCTCGATGACTCGGCCTCGTATATTCTTGTCGGAGGCCTCGGTGGTCTCGGTCGTGCCGTCTCTCGTTGGATGGTCGAGCATAACGCTCGTCACTTGGTCTACCTCTCAAGGAGTGCTGGAGGTTCTGATGAAGACCTGCAATTTATCCAAGAGCTGGAAAGCATGGGGGCCAGAGCTACCGTCATCAAGGGCAGTGTCACTTCGGCTGAGGATGTGCAGAAAGCGGTCCAGGCTGCACCCAATCTGAAGGGCATCCTCCAAATGTCTATGGTGCTACGAGATAAGGCCTGGGATAAGATGACACTTGACGAGTGGACACAAGCAGCTGATCCCAAGGTGAAGGGCACCTGGAATCTGCATCGAGCAACTGAAAACCTCGAACTGGACTTTTTTGTCCTCTTCTCGTCTATATCGGGAGTCATAGGACAGCCAGGCCAGGCCAACTACGCAGCAGCCAACACATTCCTCGACGCCTTCTCTCTGTACCGATCGAGCAAGGGTCTACCTGTTGCTGCTATTGATATTGGGGCAGTTGACGACATCGGCGTTATTTCCAACAACGAGAACCTACGCCGAGCCATGCTAGCGACTGGGGCTTATATGATCAAGGAGACTGAGCTTCTAGAAGCTGTTGGCGCAGCCATGATTATGGGCCATAGCCCCTCGTCGAGCGCTAACTTCGTGCTTGGCCTTGCGTCAACAATCCCGCTCAACAGCCCTAGCAACCGCGCTTTATGGAAGAAGGACATGCGGATGGCCGCCTATCGCAATATTAGCGGAGACTTCGGTACCAGGGCGGGTGCAGGGTCCGACACCGTGAAGGCCCTCCTGACCACGATTCGACACGATGAGGCGGCACTCAAGGACCCCGAAACGGCCAAGAAGTTAGCCTATGAGATCGGCAAGAAGCTTTTCAGTCTCGTATTGCGCAGCGATGACGAAATTCAAACATCCATCTCCCTGGCGGAGTTGGGCATGGACTCTCTGGTCGCCATAGAGATGCGCTCTTGGTGGCGTGCGACGTTTGGCTTCAACATCAGCATGCTGGAGCTGTTGGGCATGGGCAACTTGGATGCTTTGGGTGAGCATGCTGCTGATGGCTTGCTGAAGGCGTTTAAAGGGGACATCTGATGTTTAGAGACTCTTTTCCTTGTTATTTGTTTTTGTTCAAGATGTTACCTCTCCGGATATTTTCCTTTGCCTTCGTTTCTTAGATGTACGTTTGTGTTACAAAGATGTAAATACGAAGTTTCTCGCATACACCTGGAGGCTGTACTGTGGGAAAGACATGCCACTAGGTCTTGTAAACAGCGGACTTGTTAATCACCTTAGTGTAAATATATTCAGAGTTATACAGCGGCCGGCCCTTACATGTGTGTTGTAGCAGCTTGAATTAGTCTTGCCTTTACTTGAAACTCTGCTAACCATCAGAATCGACAACGCATTTCGGGTACAGACAACCAAGCTTTATCTCCCGTTTTCAGGATGTCCAATAAGTGAATATAGACTCGGATTGGCCGCTTACAGGCAGCAGTACCTCGCAGATATTTGCAAATCATAGGACTAATAGATCAGACCTTAGTTTAGTCAGTCGTCTTTCCGTATAATGCATCTAAGAATGATTTAAAACCGAAGTTATTGATTATCTATTTCTCAGAGTTATCTGTCTCTGCCCAGGAAGTCCTACCTATATAACTATCTTATAAAGCTAAGGTAGCTTTATATAGCTAGTGCTTCATCTGGTCCCTATAGATGCAGCCTTCTACGCGCACTTCCAACATCATGGTAGTATTCGAAATTAGCATTATCTAGAATATCAACTAGAATAAGATGACCACGCTGCTTTCTCTATAGGATGGGACGGGGGGGGGGTTCAAACGAAAGCCAGGCGGATTTCTCCAGCTGTTAGCACAACTACTTACTCCTTCTGGATACCAAGACTCCCACAAGTGCGGTTCAAGTTAAGGGACAGGAGAAAACGTTGCCAGCATCATCCATCAAGGTAGCAATAAACGTGATGTGCCAAGGCTTGTCCAATTTGTCTTTTGTTTTGATAGCCTTCTGCATCCTGGTTTAGCCCATGCATCCCTCATCCTATCCCTCCCTACTTGAATCCAGTCTAGCAGACGCTGCAGTTCATTACAGTCTATTTCAACAAGCACACGTATTACCCGTCAAGGATAATTACCAACAGTATTCCGCCTGCTTTTGACTAGGCCTAATGTGTGTTGTTGCTGCTAGAGGCGATAGTCTCAGTATGTGAAGGAATATTCACGATGATGAGATACAGTACATCCTGTAGTGAATAAATTAGTATACAAGCTCTATGTGAGTTTTCCACACAGACTTACCTTCTGCATGAGGCTTGTAAACCCACTGCTTGAACCTTTACTGCTCTTGTCTTTTGAAGATCCGGAGTTCTTCTCTGATTCCTTTAGCTTTGGCTCCGGCTGATCTCCATCTCCTTGATGCTCAGGAGCTGACATGCCACTATGCACTTCGCTAGTGACTTTGCCCTTTGTCGACCAGGTGCCTCCGGTGACAAAGGCCACAATGTCACCACTGGCAGCTGCATGGCTTGGATCCGCGTACCGGGACCGGAACTGTGGTTTCGGGAGCGAGCTGGCCACTATGGAGTTGGGGCTCTGCTGAATCCACTTGGCCTGCGCCCGCTTGTCCATAAAGTCATCAAGCCAGATCTCCCCGCGGTCAATTTTATTCTTCCTCCCACCACTAATTTTTGTGGTCAGCGCCATGGTTGTCTCCTCTGGTAACGGGAAGACAAGGGGCGCAGGATTCGGCCATTGAAAGGCTCCACTGTTAGCTTTCATCCTGCTGTGAACCTGTTTCTGGAATCTCTTCATGATCTCATCGCTGGAAACCTTTTGTCTCATGACGTCTTTCATCTGTTGGGCAAGTCCCGTCTTAGGGGTGTTCTCAACTGCATTCCCGTCAAAGTCAACCGTAGTCAGGAACTTATCGTTTTCGTTTGCATTAGGCTTCCATGTGGCAACAAGACACACCAGACCGTGAGGTATGAAGAACTCTGCATTGATCCGGTCAAGGAACTTGGCGGACTTATTGCGGCTTTGTGTCTCCATCACAGCATCTGTTGCAAAGGCAACAGCGACGCCAACAAGGAGCATGAATGGCTCAGGCGTCGCCATCCCAGCAAGTCCCGCGAGGTTGATGGCGTATAGGTATGGATTTGGCTCCAAGGCCTTGTTGAGCGTGTCGATGAAGTCAAGAAAGGTGTCCCGGTCGATGCCTGCGTCGGCCAATAGTGGCGAGTAGGCTCTGACGAACCCACGAGCTCGATTCTTAGGGCGTCTTTGTGGCAAAACCACCGGCAACTGTATTCCTGTGGATTCAATGGCATTCGGGTGGTACGGATGTCTCTGGAGGAAGGCATCGGCGAGATTGCTTGGTCCTTTTGGCCACTTCGTGTCCGTCTCAGGTTCCTCTGCCTCTCGCCTGGCTTCATCTTGCAGCCATATGGCTTCATTGATTTGCTCCGGAGTTGTGGTTTCGATGGTATGGCGAGTCTCTCGCAGCACCTCGCTGTCGTCTGATCCTTTTTTCTCTTTTCTGTATTGAGCCACCTCCGACACCAAGCCGAAGGCGGAAGCCGCTACTCTGATAAGCGCGTCCACCGGATCATTCTTCTTGATGAGACTAGCTTTTTTGTTTTTCTTGGACTTGTCTCGATCGCCCCTGACTTCCTTGAGGGCTTCGTGTGTCGCTTTTGTTGCCAACTTCTTGCCTTGTTGGAGAAGAGTTGAAGTCATGGCTGGTGAATTGATTGATTGCAGGATACCAAAAAACAGATGAATGTAATACTGGAAGGTGATTTTGACTTCTTCGAGTTATTATCCAGTAAATGGCAAAGTCTGAAGGAAATTGGCTGAGGTATATCTTAGTGATACGAATGATTGATTTTGTCACGTCTCACATGATACATCATTTCCTGGCTCTTGGCTTTGGCAGGCCTCTCGCGTCAGATCGCACTCGCTTATTGACGAATGGAATGATCTTTGCCCGCCAAGAAATACCGCCTTTCACCTCTGCAAGCTACACTTCGGTCACTGGGGTTGCGAGCTAAACACCCAGAATAATTGGTTGCTGCTAACTTGCCAAGAAAAACATTGGCAAAAGAGGCGTCAGCACAATCCGTCACGCTTCCATTCAACAGACCGAGACGCGGGTTCCGGACACCGTCTCCGTGGACCGGTAGTGAGGCGGCATGTAAATGCCTAATGCATGATAGAGTCAATCCGGGTGCCGAACAGCATCCTTCCCCAGTCGCCAAGTCGCCGAGACAATAAACATAGAGCCCCAAGGCAAATCGTAGCTAGAGATGGAGGCAACCACCGGGCCCATTTCAAACTGCAATAAGTACAGTCTCCCGAGTGCGAAGTGAACGCCTGCACAAACCCCAATCGAGTTCAGCCTAGCGAGTTATTGCTCTGCCGTCGTTTCTGCCCAATGCACCCCTTTTTGACTGCTTAGGTGTCGCTTAGACGACTTGAGAGCGTTATGCTGGGCAAAGTTGCAGGTTCATCATGTTGGATGCTCCAAAGTGCGGTGC
This sequence comes from Colletotrichum cereale, assembly GCA_034509685.1. Classification (NCBI taxonomy): domain Eukaryota; kingdom Fungi; phylum Ascomycota; class Sordariomycetes; order Glomerellales; family Glomerellaceae; genus Colletotrichum; species Colletotrichum cereale. Next base: position 5,245 of record JASUDE010000791.1, on the reverse strand, counting down.
TCCTAGTGCCGTTGAACTGACTGCTGCCTACCACACAGCCAGCTCGAGCCTACATGGCTCATTTTCCAGAGGTGCTCCAGGTTATCATCACTCTTTTCCACATGACTGAAGCTTGTCAGCAAAACCGCGAGTATGTACAATAGAACATTCTGATTTTTAAGTGAAAATAGTATAATTCTTTCTATACTTAATTGCGCTCCTCTCATATAACCTGATACATGTAGAAAAAACATTACTGCCGTCTACAAATACAACACTAGAGCTGGCGAGCAAGTCGTACACAGAGCCCCAATCTAATGCTCAAGAGCCTAGACTTTGGGCCTCGCACAGCTTCTTGTATATGCCTCCATGAGCCATCAATCCGGCGTGTGTTCCCTGTTCCACGATGCGACCGCCATTGAAGACACAAATGCGGTCGGCATCTCTGATCGTGCTCAGACGATGCGCCACGGCCACGGTCGCCCGGTCCCCGGCGTCCGACTCGGCCAACGCACTCTGAACAATCTTTTCGGACTCGGTGTCGAGTGCCGATGTGGCCTCGTCCAGTAGCAAGAGCCGTGGCTTACGGATCAGTGCGCGAGCAATAGCGATGCGCTGTCGCTGGCCGCCGGATAGCTGCGACCCGTTGGTGCCGCAGAGAGTTCGAATACCCTCGGGGAGGGAACTGACAAACTCCCACGAGTTGGCGACTCGGAGAGCCCTTTCAACGGCCTCATCGTCGGTCTCCTGCGGTTTCGATGATGGGCTAGATGAGCCACGACCCAAGAGTACGTTTTCCCTGATGCTCGTAGGGTACAGGGTCGGCTCCTGCTGTACCATCGCAACATGAGAGCGGTAGGCATCTGGATTCATATCGGCCAACTCGATGCCGTCGATTTTGATACTTCCTGATGTCGGGTCGTAGAAGCGCTCCAGTAGCGAGATGATGGTGCTCTTGCCACAGCCCGAAGCCCCGACCAACGCCACAAACTCGCCCGATTTGATATCAATGTCCACCCCCTGGAGCACTGGAATATCGGGCTGCAGAGGATAGCTGAACTTTACGTTGTCGATGTCAACGGTTTCAATATACCGTGGCGGGACTACTGCAAGATTGCTCTGTGTCCCCTTCACCATCGGCTCCAAAGATTTCACCCATAAGTAAAAATGAGTGGCGTTCTTTCCCTTGGTGATACCTGTATCAATGTAAGCATATGACTCCAAGCCGCAGAAGGGATATCTTGTCAACGTACTACTAGTGTATGTGAACAGCGTGCTGGCAAGATTCCCTGCGAAGAACACGCCCATGAAGCTTACAAAGAACTGGTAAAACGAAATATCCTGGTTCTTGACAAGAGTGCATCCCCACCAAAAGCCTAAAGCTAGGACGAAATACTCAATGGATTGCGTGAAGCTGAACCAGAGCATCATTTGGGCTAAGGGCAGGACTGACTGGTGGATAGCCTGGTCCAGCCTCTCGGTATACCTTTCCAAGACGCGCTGTTCGATCGCCAGACTGGAAACGGTACGAATTGCCAGTATCGACTCGGACGCGATCGCGGCACTTTCGGAAAATTTCTTCTGGTTGCTCTGGTCCATCTTCATCTCGAGGCGGATGCGCGTGTATCCCGCTGCAATTAGCGGGACAAGCCCAGCGAAGACACCGACAAGTCCAAGCTTCCATGATGTGACAATCGATAGTGTTGAACAGGCCGCGATGGTGATCAGGGTGATGATTACCAATACGACGTTGACGCTCATAAGCTCCAACATGGCCTGCGCGACTGAGTCGATTCGGCCATTTAGAGCACCGATGGTGTTTTCGGGGCGGTCAAAGAACTGCATGTCCTGTCTCAACAGAGCATCGAGTAGATTCCTTCGATACTTTACCAGCATCTTCTGCGAGGCCGCGTTGGTGGTCCAGCCCAGTGTGAAGTAGTTGAAGAAAGCCCCAAGGCTCATGACGAAGAACATGAGAGAGTAGAAGGCTCCGCGCTCTTCTAGCCTGTCAGGCTGAAGCCGAAAAACGTCCATCACACGAGCCATGAGAATGGATTGACCAGGCAGAGCACCGGCTTTCGATTTGGGATGATTTTAGCATCACTGTGTCTGAGTTGCGTGTTGCCAGGGGGAACTTACCACCAATGATACAGGTTATCCCGATGATGACGAAATGCCACTTGAGTTCGGGGTTTTCTCGGATGAGTTGCACGACACCGCTGACCAATCCTGTTTCGGGGATCTTGTCGAAGTTGTAACGGTCGGCCAGCAACTTCAGCTGCTCACGCTCGACTGTTTTAGCTTTCGTCAGGCCGCCAACTGCATCTTTCCTCTCCTCCACCTCCTCGTTAGGCGCAATCTTCTCCTTGTGAACCATGTCTTTCTCATGCACTGTGAGGTCTTGGATGCTATTCAGGCGCATATATATCCCTCCAGCAGCAAGGAGTTCATCGTGAGTGCCCTGCTCAACGATGCGGCCTTTGTTGATGACCACAATGTTATCTGCGTTGCGGATTGTCGCGAGCTTGTGTGCAACAACGATAGTAGTACGATTCTTCGAGACGCTATCAAGGGCCTTCTGGACGATTTCTTCGGCGTGCGGGTCAAGCGCGCTCGTTGCCTCGTCAAGAAGAAGAATCTTTGGCTCTGAGATGATGCTTCGGGCTATAGCAATTCGTTGCTTCTGGCCGCCCGAAAGAAGACCACCGCGCTCTCCAATAAGGGTGTGGTAGCCATCTGGTAGCTTTTCCGTAATGAAGTCGTCGGCGAAGGCGAATTTGGCGGCTTTTTCCTAAGGCGAACAGAGAATTAGCGATGATCATGATTGAAACCTCGGCGGTGCCTTGTCCCTATTAAGTCAGCGTAAAGCAAAGACTAACCACTCGTTCCTCTTGTTCCTCCAAGGACGCATTCTCCCACCGCGTTCCAATGAGTCCGTTGGCTATATTTTCGAAGACGGTGCCGTTGAAAAGGATGGGTTCTTGCTGGACAAGTCGGATGTGCGTCCGTAGCCAGGTCAGGTTGATGTCGCCAATATGGTGACCATCCATGCTGATACTTCCGCTGGAGGGCTCGTACCATCGCTCCAAAAGACCAATAATAGTGCTCTTCCCCGACCCGCTGGCTCCCTAAATGGAATTTCACATCAGATCTCGCGAACACATTATACATCGTCATGTCTGACTAGTATCTCGGCTTTGTGTCACGTACCACAAGAGCGGTAACTTTGCCCGGGGGAACTCTTAGTGTAAAGTTGTCCAGCACCACAGTTCCCGGTCGCGCCGGATAACTGAAGGTGACGCCCTGTATATCAACTTCGCCGCTAAAGGAATCTTCGTCCGGCCTATCTCCGGTGATCTGATCGAAGGGGTCTGTATCGATTTTGCGGTCAATGACGGCGAACAGTTGGGTGGCTGCCGTGGCAGCTCGTTGGAATGAAATCATGTAAGGCGCAATGACAGTGAAGGTTAACGTCGCAACAATGATGGACATTATTACACTGTGCGATGATTAGCTCACAAGACAAACAGCTCAAGCTGGGTGTTCACGTACATAAAGACAGTTCCGACATCGTCCACCTCGTTTCTGGCTATCATCTTGGTACCCTGCCAAAAGGCGAGTGCAATGGCCGAGTACATGATGGAGTACTCCATGCTGAATAACGCACCGTACAGAGGATTTTTGCCAGCCCCCATCTTACTCGCTTTGTGGAGATATGTTTCGTAATGCGTGATCAGCTTTGAGCGGCCGCCAAAAGCCTGCACCGTCGGAACAGTAGACAAGAGGCTTTCGGCATAGGACGCAGCGGCCGAAAACACGTCGAGCATACGCGTTTCAACCTTGGACTCGAGGGTCGCCACGATGCCTATAACGAGGATAAGGGTAGGCGGGACGCACATTAGTATCGAGGTCAGCTTCCAGTATGACTTGAAGGCGATGATGAAGGCAGCGACACATGTACCGGCGGCCTGGAAGCAAATCATTAGTTTCTCGGCTACGCCTGACTGAATAAGATTGCCATTGGTTGCAGCCTGTGTCGAAATAGAGTTCGAGTTCGTGTCGAAAAAAGAAATGCTCTGGCTCAGTGCCGCACGCAGGAATTGTCGACGGACGTTGCGCACCATGTGATAGGCCGAGTATGTCGAGAGGGTCATATAGATGTACGTGCAAACCAGACGTCCCGCTCCAATGTAGATGAAATAAAGACAGTGTTTTGTGACATCGTTCATGAACTGATCCTGGGTCGACCTCCCCATGATGTAATTCGTGATGACTGTGATTAGCCATCCGAGAACGAGGTTGACGAGTGCAAGTCCGGAGCCCGACGCAATCGCGGCAACCACGGCGATGGTCTCCAAGACACGCTCTTTGGGGCCCAGATAAGTAAAGATACGCTTCATGAGTCAGCGATGGCTTGTTTTTGTCGCGATAGGTTGGAAGGACTTACGAAGTATGCTCTTGTTGCCGACATTGCCCTGGGTTCTTGTACTCTCAACCTAGCATCAGAAGACATCGACTCGTCCCGTATTTGAGAGCCGCCGAACACCTGTCCGTGAGGACCATCGGCGACTGCTTTCTTTTCGTCCGGAGATGCCATATAGTGCTGGTGATTTGAGTTGGGAAGAAGGCAGAGGCTTCAGTTGGCGGAGGGTTTTCGAATGCCTCTGATCGATCTATCGTGATTCGCAAATACCGACGTTGAAACAGCGATGAAGAAGCAGAATTAGAGTACGAACAGGACAATCAAATCAGGCACTTATGGGCTTCCGTAGTGATTTGAGTACAACATAGATAAATGTGATCCCGCGACAGTTGTAATCTACTATCTTCTCACCCAGCCAACTGCCTCCTCGCATTCGCATTCTACTGCGCCCAACCCATGCTCTGCCAAGAGTGAGAGAAACTGCGACATTTCCTTGGGTGAATTAACGCCGGCACGGCGACACCAGGAAATAAGCGAGTGCGAATCTCGGCAACGGATTCCGTCCGCTGCCTCGCTGCAGGCTACAAAGCCGAAAGGAATCGCACCCTGTTGCTTGCCAAGCCTCCAAATGGCACGTCACCAAGCCACCAGAGATACTCGCATCCCTCGGTGGCCTAGCATTATCCGTCTAGGCTTACACCTGCCAATCGGCTACCGGGGCCGACGGATACGCACTGAGGAACTTTGAGTGCCCTGGTACAGGCCCGGAAGAGGGAGACTTTCATTTCGTGCCTTGGCCGAAATTCACATTCAAGATGAGAGTTCAGCAAGAATAAATACTGC
>JASUDE010000790.1:0-15226 GCA_034509685.1 Colletotrichum cereale | reverse complement strand
AGGGGAGCGATTCGATTTGCCCAGTATCAGGTTCCCCTGACCAACCAAGAAACTTCTTGAGGGGGAGGGGAAGGGGGTGGGGGGAAAAAGAAGAAAGAAGAACAAGAACAAGAACAACTACAACTACAACAACAAGAAGAAGCCTCTCGCCGGCCCAAGAAAACAAACCCTCTACCCCTCCAGCATCTGGCCCAGTTTTCCCCGGTTCGCGACGCCCTGCGGCATTGAACGCACGACCAACGTAGCCGTCGAACGACATGGTTTGAAATATCCATGTTGAAGCGGGCTAAGAGTAGCATCGACACCAGGGGGGGAGGGGAGAGGAGAAGGAGGGTGATGATGATGAGAGGAGGGTGAGAGAGGAAGAAGAGGATGAGCAGGATGAGGAGGGGGGGCAACATTGGACGAATATGACCCAGGTACGACGAAACAAGCACTGCACGATCAAGCTCTACCGCCCTCCCCCCTCCCCTTCCTCCCTGCTGCGCGCGCATGTCATCGCGGTTGGCAGAATGTCGCGCATTCTAACCTCGAGGGCGGGAGGCTCCGAACCATCACCAAGCTGGTGAGAAGAAAAAGAAACAAGAGAAGAAAAAGAAGCAAGAGAAGAAAAAACAAGCCATCTCATTAGATCATACCGTCTACTTCCAACGGCCCCCCTCCCCACCCTCGAATGTGTGTTGATGCCCCGGGGGAAAAAGGAGCTGACCGGGCAGCAAGATTGGGAGACGCACGGCGCGCGAAGATGAACAAAAAAAAAGGACGGCGATTAGAATTGGCAGAGCTTGGACAAAACATCAGAAGACCCGTCCGTGAATAGCATCCTTTCTCCAGACACCAGATGAGAATTGGCCCGATGAGGCGAGACGGTCAGGCACAAGGCACAAGACACATGACACACACACAAACTCTCTGTCTCTAGGTATCTCTCTAGGTATCTCTACTATGTAGGTATCTCTCTCACACACACGCCCACATACGTACTCATACACGCTCAGGCTCAACCACGAACAGCGCCAATACTGCTTCGAAACCGACAGCACGTTCAAACGGCTGCCACGGAACTCCCGCTCATACCCACCATCGTCTGGGGCTTCAGCGGTCCGGCAGCGGCCAGCGCCGTTGGGGTCCCCGGAAGCCATCCAACTGGTTCGCCCGCCGTTGCCGCTGCTTGGCGAGAACCAATCTGCCGACCTTCACTGGCGGCTCTCTCTCTCCAAGGTTCGGCGTCCCTGTAAGAAAGAAAGAAAGAAAGTCTCGAGGATCACAACAAACCCCCCTCCTCCTCTTTGTGTCTCTTTCCTCACACCTCCCCCCCCACCCCATGACACAGAGGGGCGAGCATGCCGCTCCCAGTCCAATATTCAGACCTTGAAATTGTTTGCTTTTTCTTGTTACAGAGGTCATCGACCGCTTGGATACCCGGCCGCCGCCTCCCTGGCTTCCCCCCCTCCCTCACCGGTGAGCCGAAGGACGAAATCAGGGTTGGCACCATTCGCCTCCTCTCAAGGCCGATATCCAATGACCGGAGCCCCGTGGAAGGGATGATCCCAGTGCCGATTTCAACGTCGACTTCGCTTCTCAAAAGGAAGGGGTCTAACTGAACTGCGCGGGGGAGGGATGGGGGCGGGAGAAGAAGGGGGAAAAGCCCACTATAGACTATAGACCGGGGTGAATTTCGGTGGTCGGATCGGTCGTCTCGTCCATTCCATGGGCCGGGCAAGCCAGCCGACGGCGTATTAGCCGATCCCTGGTTTGGAGTCCTACGGCGCACTGCAGACTGCATGGTTGCATTCGCATCGTTGGCGCCGAAAGGGTGATACCGATACCATGCCGTACCATACCCATACTATAGTACTCCTCCCCCTCCCCCTCCCCCCCAGGTCCTGCGCCTTTTTTTGATACCTACGTAGTATAGAATGTTGGATGACACGGCTGCATGCGCTCCGTCGGGCTGTTGCTCCGAACCGTCGACCTCGAAGCAAGGTCCCTGGGCCTGAACAAGGGGGTGGGTTCTTTTCTTCTCTCTGACCGGTTTGGATATGCTTCGAATGTCAGCCCCATTCCAGGGCCTAGCACGGGCTGTCTCCCATGACATCTGTGACGTGAGTCGTCGCAACCCATCGATCTCTGCGCGACCCAGAAGCCCTCTCCCCGCCAGTCGTGCCCCAAAGCTTATCGACAGGATTAGTTCCCCCCCCCCCCCCCCGTGTGAAGAAGAGGGATTGGGCTGGCTTGACCGGTCACGTTATTTCCCCTTCCATCCCTCGTGTCTTTTTAAGCTTGTCATGGCTCGTCCTCCAAGGGCTTGTGCGTAATATACTCCGACGCGGTACGGATAGTTCGACAGCGAGAGGGAGAGTGATAGAAATGACGAGCCTACCACCTCTCCTCCTCCGACTCCCGTTCTAATTATGGCCTGTTTGAGGCCGACAACCATCTCCATGCTCGTACCTTATCCGAAGACTTGGGATGCGACCAAGAACCTTTTTTTTTTGTTGGTTTTGTTCCAAGATCGACGCGACGACCTCGGACCACGAGGCATTCAAGCTTCTCGTTGACACGCCCGAGAGCGTGTCCCGGTTACATCCTCCCGGTCCTTCTCCCGCCTTGCCTTGTATCGAAATTGTAGGCGAGAGAAACGCTGCCCGCGCTAGAACAACTAGGCTCGATCTCATACGAGGTGGAGATGAGGGGCCGTTTGTTTTGTCTCTGTCTCTCTCTCTCTCTCTCTCTCTCTTCTCTCTCTTACCTCGCCGTTTGATTCGGCGTGCTGACCGCCGATTTAAGAATTATGGACAACACAACGTGTAGGAGAGCCTAAATATCTCCTCCAATGGTTGGCCGTAAGCCCCCCTGTTTCGTCAACATCGCAGGATGGACTGAGAGCGTTGAATGCTCCCGAGGACTACTACTACCATCATAGACCACACGGCCGATGGGTACGTACGTGCATGTCTTCCTGAGAGGTTGCATCACGCTGTGCTATGTAGGCGAGACGTCGGCACTATTGGGCGTGTGCTGCGACCACGGCCCGTCTCCGTCGCACCGCACCGTCGACCTCGTTGTTCTTTGTATACTATGTACGGGCATGCATCATAAACGATGCGATAGTATCGGCGCGCCCGTGTCCCCCCCGTGTCCGTTGCTATTGCAGCCACGTCGCATGGCGTGTCCATTCCCAGTGGCCGAGTGTCCGCTCACTAGTTTGGTCCGTCAATGGGCAGTACAGTCGTGTTTGTCTGTCCTGAGTACTCCGTAGGGCCGTGGGTGGTGATGGTAAGTGGTGGAGGTCATGGTGGGAAGATGATCCTGGTCATGATCATGGTGGTGCCAGCCAGAGGGAACCCCCCCCCCCCATCTACTACTACACACCTTGTTGTTGTTGGCATGCGGGGTTGCATGCCACCATCTATCTGTACGCATTAACCTAACCTGCCTTCTGGTTTCTGTTGATCACGCTACCTCCCCCCACGAGACTGTTCCCTCCCGGCGGAAATACCGAATGGCACCCTCGAGTCCAGAGTCCCCAGAGCGTAGTGGTCGGTGGCGTTCTCTGGGCACCGTGTGATTGACCGAACCTGGGCGCATCTGCAACCTGCGTCGCTGCAATCATGCTTGTAGTGTAACCTGCACTGCACATTGTCTCCGTTCGGCGCCGCCTTTGAGAGACAGGGTGTATGTAGCTTGGAGAGGAGAGAGGGGGGGGTGGTAGCCGGAGCATGCGCCACTTTGGACGCAACTCCGTCGAGGGGCCTGGTGGCCGGTAACGGGGTGCTTGGCCTCTCGGTTATCATCCAGCTGTATCCAGATACGCTGGGCAGCAGATTGGCTTCGCGAATGGAACACAAAGTTGCTTGGTAGTATCCGTATGGCACCGTCGAACCCAGGCCTCTCGACCTCGCTTCGCCAGGAACGCCAATCGAGCCGGCAAGGCCCAATATGCGGTTCGTTGTGGATGCGGAACAGCAAAGAAAGGCACGGGTTTCCCGGGTTTCCCTCGAACTCTGTCGAGCCGAGAAAAGCTGCGAGTCGAATGTTTGACCCTGCACAACCAATACAGACCACGCCCACACTAATACATACTTTGGCTGTGCCGCGCGCGGGAGGCGCGTCGTTCCATGCCATACGATCTAGTCCCAAAGCTTGGCTATTAATATCAGTACCGAGTACATAGTACAAGACAAGCAAAGCAAAAGTGCGGAGTCCATCACCGTCTTCCCACACACGTTCGGCATTCGGTTGTCATCAGATGCTTTCGGCTCCACAGCTCCTTTGGGACACAACTCCCGACTATAGCTATAGCTTACTGCATAGTATGCTCTTAAGCTGCCGGCCCAGAGAGCCACTGTCGGTCTTGGTAACGAAGAAAAGAAAGGCGTCTTGAGGGGGGGGGGGAGAGGAGGGGGGGGATTCATATCGTAACGTGCCCAACGATTCCGTGGCAAATGTGACTGGTTCCCGTGGCGTGCACAAAGCCCGGCGTGCGACGGACGTCGGCAACTCCATCCACCCATGTCGTACTTGTCGGGATCCCTGATGTGATTGCTGTCATTTCGCAACCTTTCCCGACATCGTCATTCTCGTCCCCTGTATCCATCCATAAGGTCCCTGGCCACCACGGTGGCCCCCGGTCGAGTGGCCACTCTCTGCCTTTTTCGCTTTGCCGATTCAAACATGGCCATCATAGTACTACTATCTATGTACATACGCCACGATGTACACACATAGTGGCATGTACGACTCGGGGATCGCGTTACATTGTCGTGCGCCGGTTAGATTTCCATGAGTCGTGAAGTGGATGGCTCCATCCTGATGCTCGGTTATATTGCGGTATGTGGTACAGCCGCACCGGGCGGGGCATAATCTGCCACCGATCTGCGCTTCCGTCACTCAAATGCCCTTCTATCGTGGTTCGGAAACCTAGTCCAAGCCAGTACGAGTCCGAGATACCGTGGTAGCTAGCCAGCCTGCCAGCCTGGTAAGGGAGCGGCATCATGTGGAACGCGGCGGGCTTTCCGGACCATGTACTGTACGCTAGTCACTCGTCGTGATAATCACTCGTAGTGTCTTACACACACACACACACACACACACACACACACACACACACACACACACACACGTCCCTTCACAACCCTTGGGTTGTTGCTTCGGAATCCAGTGATAACACGACCTCGGCCTCAAACAAACAATCTTCAGTGGGCCCAAGAAGTCCTCTTCAAGTCCTTTTCAAGACGGACTGGAGAAAACAGCCTGGGCATCCCTCCGGAAGGCTGGTTGCCGATGTCTGTCTGCAGGGAAACGGGTCGCAATAAACAACGGAAATTTTCGCTTCATCGATTTTTGGTTCCCGGGGCCAGACCTGCATCGTATACTACGTATGTACCAAGTCCGAACACTGCCACCCGTCAACTCGCGCGGTACATGCCGTAGCATCGTAGGTCTCCCGACATCCGCAATATGCGGAAGACGACCCAACCCCATGGCGGACAGGTTCTGGTACAAAGAAGAGAAGGCCGTGAGGCCCCGCAACCCTGACAAGGGAGGTTGCCGGCTCGTCTCTGTACCGAAGGATTCGGCCAACGATGGCCGTTGTACATAGTAAAGCTGTACTAAGTATGGGCTCGCCAAAAAACCGGGGGGGGGGGGGACATGATTGCTGGCGCGATGCTGATTCTGGGCTGCATACCGAGTATACACTACCACCCCCTCTCTTCGTGGGCAGTCGAAGCAGCCAGCAAGCCAAGGGTTTGGGAACTAGCCTTGCACCCCCCCCTCCGATGGCTTCACTTGCTGTGGGCATGATTGGCGTGTTGCCATGTTGTATGCAGTGGCTCACAGAAAAGTCGTAGTGTATAGTGCCTTGTCAGATGGGGATGCGGCAAGTGGGAAGCTGCAAGGCCATGCAGCGTCCCCAAGGTTTGTTGGCAAAGGGAAGCTCTAGGTGGAATACCTATCATGTACCAGAGTACTCACCATGTACCATAGAATAGTCTTCAGGAGCGCCGGCGTCGTCGTCGTGTGCCACCGGACTCTTGGTAGTACGGCGTAGTATACTCTGTAGGTAAAGGAGGTCGCCTAGCTCCCCGACCTTTGCAATCGTGTGCCTCATACCGCAGATGCTCGTCTTGACTTGTCGAGCTTGGACCAGGACATGGTCTCATCGGGGTCCGGGACGGCTGTCCTGTTTTCGACACACAGCAGCGGATACGGGGCGTTCCAGGGCGGGAGGCCGCGGTTTGCGAGATCAAATCTTGCGCAACCAAAACGTTACATGGTATTAACCTCCCACCCTGAAGGGATTGACTTCATGCTACTACCCGGGGGTTGTAGTCGCTTCGGTCTGCGTCCCCCCCTCGGCTGACTGGCCGAGGACATACAGTATATACGCAGCACATACCTGTAGTATGTGCCACAATGCATGCCGAGTAGTTGTAAACTATATTTGGGGGAGGGGCGGGTATCAGGCAGAAAAGCATGGCATGGCATGGCAAAGCAGACAGTCTGCTCAACCACAGAGTCTGGTCTAATGATGGTATAATGAAGGCTCTCTACGCAGTATATGCGGTAGGGTTGATTTTGACGCAACGGTTCGATGCTACGCCGAGTGCGCGGCCGTCTGGCCGTCATTTGGAGAAGAAGAAGAAAAAGAAAAAAGAAAAGAAAAAAAAAAGAGAAAAAAAAGAGACGCTAAACGTGGTAGCATGGCGGGCTTGTCGGGGGAAATTTCTCGGTCCACCGGCAACGAACTCAATATCGTGTGATGGGGCGGCCTGCTAGACCCGCGGCGCCGCTGCAACGAGGGACAACCACCAACCCAATGGGAATCATCACGGGGCTCATGCCGAGAGTTTGCTTCCTCCCGGGCCTCTCTTGCCGCGACAGCCTACCCTACCCTACCCTACCCTACCCTACCCAGGGGTGGGTATGATGGATCCGTATTGTCGCGCGCAAGTTTGATTGATAACAAGTATGTAATATGCTGCATACCAAAAGAGGCTTGGCTAGTGCTGCACACCGGCGGAAACTCCGCGCGGCTGTAGGTAGTACTGTGCACTACTGTGTGTACGTAGAGGTTTTCCCGGGCATCTGGCCGAGGACGTCAACGGTTGAGCAGACGATCTTGCCTGCTTGTCGAGAGTTCGCTGTCAACGGTTCGAGGCCAGGCCTGGCCATCCGCTGGGCCTGTCATCCGAGGCGCTAGGGGGTGGGAGGGATACTTGCTGGGTATCGCACCCTGGCAGAGTGAGTTGTATGTACCATAGTACTACGCAGTACGGATATGTGTACACTACGTACGGACATGCGTTTTGTCCGTCAAAAAGGTTGAAAACGGAGCCCTGTGGAACATGATTCGGGGAGATTGGGTGGTGGTTACACTGAGCAGTGATTTTCCGCCGTGCCATTTTATGGGCTTTTGGGGGGGCATCCGGATCATGCCGACTGATCAGCAGTCATGGAGGTGGAACCCCCTTTCCCCAGTGGACCTGTGAACTATTAAGTATGTCAATCTGCGGGTTCGGTAGCGTTGCCACTAGCCCAGGTGGGAGACGGTCGTCATCAAATTCCCCGGCTGGCGGAACCCCCTTTCGCTGGAGTAGGGAGTACTTCCAATACCAAGTATGTACGGGATACCGTGTTGGTAGGTGCCGGACTCGTGTTATGCGAACCACGGAGTCCAGGTATCGGTATGTATGTACCTGTATCTCTGGCGGCTCCATAGTCTGTGCTCTGCGAAGGGAAACAGACAGGGGCGTTGAGGACGGGTATGGCTGGCGCATCAGTGACTTGTGCTGAGCAAAGTCCACGGTACTGGTACGAAGCATTTCGATACAGGGACGAGTACCTAGCTCAAGGCGTCCACCACCACGAGCCCGCTCGGGAAAGGCGCGTGTCGCGCGCTTGGGCGCCACCAAGAGGAGGGTTTCCCAACGCTAGGAGAACACGGACATCGGGAACAAGATTAGTTTGGCGGCGTGGGGCCGACGGTTCCTAGATCGGCGCAAATCTACTGCGTAGAAGAGGCTCGAGGCAGGGCGAGAGAGTGTAGACCGCAGAAGGCCAGCAAGGCCAGGCCAGGCCCAAGGCGGCGGCGGGCCGGGTGCACATAAATAGGATAGACGGATATTGGCGGGCGTTCAATGGCTGGCAGTACCCGTTTTGTATGTACATGGTAGTAGCAAGTATCTACTTGGTAGTTCGATGCCTATCGGTATTCTGGCGGCGTCCGGGGCTAGAGCTGCGCGCCGGCAACTCCCCCCGTAACCAGCTGTGTGGACTGCGATGCATGTTATCCGATTGTACCAAATAGTCATGCTGTGCGAGATTGATTCGACGCAGCCGACAAACTCGGCCGTGACGGAAATCAAGGATAGCCGGGTGGGTGAGCAGGCAACAGGCAGGCAGTTCGTGTTGGCTCCCGGCGAGGTAGGTGACTGGGAAGAGGCGCAGGTGCGATGTGGGAATGTAATCGTCGACGCAGCGAGCGGCCGATGCAAGTGTGTACTTAGTGTAGTACTCAGTAGGAGGCGTTTGGATGACGGGGCGCGTTGAGTCAGCGAGAATCGAGACGGTTGATCTGCCGGCAGTGGTAACAGAATGACGCGAGGTGGAACAAGTTTAGATGCGACGGGTGAATTGCGCACATCTCTGAGTCGCGGCGCGGATCGCAGTGTCGAGTCCAAAGTTTGGCAGGCCAGGGATCGTGCGAGGATACGACGAGAGGCATCAGGGCAGGCGGACCGTCATTGGTACGTGTATCCGTAGGCTACGCAGTATCCGTACAAGGTGGAAACTAGCACAGTTAGCTCAGGTACGGATACAGAGGGGCGAGAACTGTTGGCGGGTTCGAGGCCGACAGGGCAAGGAAGGGAAAGCCACGGGGGGGGGCTTGGAGATCGTCTCTCAACAGCTCAACAGCCGCCGTCCCCCCCCTGTTTAGGGTTCGGATGGTCTGCCGGCATGTGTGTAGCAAATAGATTGCTTTTGGGGGGAAAGCGAGCAAGGAGTGTATGGTCGAAGTGCTCTGTAAGATGTCAATGATTGACGGGGCGACGACGGATTGTCGACTTTGATATCCGTACATGACGATGTGTATTGAGAGGATTACACCTACCTTGGGTGAACGTAGTACGTAGTTCGTAGTTCACCTACTTAGTAAGGTAGGTAGGTAGGTACACTCACTCCCTCAGTGCACGTGTTTGTGGTCTGTACGTACCGTGTACTATGGTCAAGGAGGAGGCAGCTGCTGCGGGTAGGTATACAGTACTTGTACATTGTACGCAGTATTGCTCCAGTAACAGTATAATAAGCGAGCCTCGCGCCGGAACCCGTATCCGCTCAAGAATTCCGGAGGGGAAGGAGAAGGGGGGGAGGATGAGAGAAGGCAAGGACAAGGGCCCGGCAGGAGCAGGAGCAGGAGCAGGGGACGGACGACGACGACAAGGCACCGGCCCAGACCAGGATCAGGAGCCCAAGATGGCAAGAACGAGTCCGAGGGATTCGGGACGGACGACGAGGTACGGAGATACATCGGAGGATCTCCCTGTCAGACTCGAGAGGCTATGTCGCTTCTGTACTAGGGCAGCAGTGTACGTACACATACACTACCGGTACGGATACACGGGTACGTAGTGCACCTGCTCTACGCAGCAAAGGTACAGAGTATCGTAGTACTGTGTACGTATCGATGCTTGATGCCAAGATGGACCTGCAGGTACAGCACAGAGCCCTTACGGCGACACGACCTCTGGGCTACACAGTCACTGTCACTGCATGATGAGTAGAGCCATACCAAGTACGAAGCGGTATGGCTTCGCTCGTGTGCGGGATCTGGACGGGCGGACGCCTACCTACTACTACTACTACCTACATTGTAGTACTGTGTACACAATACATGAAATGTGGTATGTATAGTATGGAGTATGTATGTACTGCGGTACGTGTATTAGTAAGTGGGGCGCGAGAGACGTTCTGCCATCGCGACTTGAGAGGCGAGAATAAGCCAATGGTAGGATACAAGTACTGCCATCCATGGTAATTCGTACCGAGTATACAACGTACTATCATATGTCAAGTGTGTACAAGTATTGCATGTATGTAAGATCGGGGACTCCAAAAGGTCGGCATCTACCACGTATCTCACCCAAGTGGCTTACACGTACGTTCATCGTACGACACGCTACTACTAGGTATCATACTTGTACGAATACTTGTAGCATCTATTATGACACGGCTAACCGGATATAGGTACCGTGATCGTTGCACGCACACTACTGCACCGTAACGTTGTGGGAACCACGGAACGGTCGAGCGAACGAAACCTTACGCAGTACACAGTAGTTCCCCCGTTGCTGGTGCATAAGGCAACAGATTAAGCAAAGTGCCGTCTGCCGAGTTCCAACGGACTCAACCCGAGTGCCGATCTCACAGCCAATCTCGCGGACCGGCACCTCGCCGCTGGTGGTGCCGCTGCTGCTGCTGCTGCTGCTGCTGCTGCTGCTGCTGCTGCCGCTGCCGCTAGTACGTCGTATATACAAGCCCAGTCACAACCCAGTGTAGATGACCATGTCCGCTGTCGACGATGCTGACATGCAAGGAACGCACATCCCTCTCCCCCGGCTATGGCTTCCCGCGTGCGGCGTGCGGCCTGCTAAGTCCGAACCTTCCCCTACTCCGTTCCGCGAGTAGGTTGCCGAATCGATTCGGCCTTGTTGCCAAAAACATCTTTGTGGGTGACCTCGAGTGATCTAGGCCCAAGAACATCATGAGGACCTGTTCTTTCGAGTATGGAGCTTGGAACGGGGAATATGTCCGTTCTTGAGAACTGACTAGGTGCCCCGTCTTCACACTTGTTTGAAGCCGAGGTACGGATGCCTGTCACTCCATACTCTCCTCTCTCCAAACCTAAAGACTCGAACGCAAGATCCCAATTCAACACTACTCAGGTCTCGCGCTGTTGCCTCAGGCCCTCCGCCCCTTGGACAAGCAAGCAAGCAAGCAAGCAAGTCTGGGCATCATCAAAGCGCCGAGGAAAGATTGGCGCCTCACCTCACGCGCCAGTTCTGGGCCCGGCCGATTTGTGGTGCCCCCGAGGCCTGGCCTGCTGTTGGCGGCCTGGTGCTTGTCAGCTTTCTGGGAACCTTGCCCGTTCTAAGTTCTGTCAGTGACGTGACGATCTTGGCCCTCTTCGTAATACCTGCAGCAAAGCCCCCCCGGCCCCCTCAATCAACTCAATGCCGACTTTGATTCCATCCGTGTAAGAGACAATGGCAGCGAGAGTAAGCGCGTAGGGGAGGAGGGGGGATAGAGAGAGAGAGAGAGAGAGAGAGAGAGAGAAAGAAAGAAAGAAAGAGAGAGAGTGTGTGTGAGAGAGAAATGAGAAATGCTTTCTGCGCCACTTCGAATGACTCCGGCCATCACAGCGGGTGAAGGCAAAAAGTTTCCATCCACATTGCAACTCTCCAACACCAGCTTCCCGGGGCCCAGGAACCACTCCGTAGACACCACTCCCGGCACGCCGTTTGCCGTGCTATTCCTAGCGTGTTAGGATGGCACACCACCACCACCACACCACCACCACCATGAACCTTCGGCATCGACATCATCAGCACGACACCAACCTTCTGCAAGCCTCCTGGCACCATCGTCGCTTGGGGCCGAGGAGTTATAACAAACTCTGCTCGATCAAACAGAGGATCGCCACACAACGATGGCGGGGTGTGTGTGTGTGTGTGTGTGTGTGTGTGTGTGTCCTGCTTCTGGGTTTCTTTGCCGACAGATCCCGAGCCCGCAACGAGATCGCCCAGAAACATGTACATGTAGATGCAATCTACAGGTATCAACAGGCTTCTCCAATCTCCTCGGGCAGAAAACTCTCCCGACCCTGCCGAATCAGATCACCAGAGCGAGCCTGAACCGAGCAAAAACACAACAACACACGTCACAACATGCAAGGAAGACCTTGAACCATCCGCAAGTCTAACTAACGTACAGGAAATGTATCCGTACTACTAGCACACATGCCAGCATACTTTTGCTTGCTTCAGAGGCATGGACCACAAGCATGCTCCGTCTTTTTTTTCTTCTTTTTTTTCTTTCTTTTCTTCTTCATTTTTTCTTCTTTTTTTCCCCCTCACTCTCGCTAACCGTCTCTTCTTTGGGAACGGTCTGATTCTGCAAGATCGGTCCGTAACAGGTAATACCGAATGAAATGAAATGGAAAAAATAGCTTACCCTGCCTCTACTCTAAACACGTCTACCTACATAGTATAGCCAGGTGAGGTGAGGTGAGGTGAACCCCCCCTACAGCAGTCAGACGACCTTGGCTTCCGGTAGACTTCCTCTGCATATGCGGAACATCCAGTCTCCAGACTCTGGCCCTTCCAACCCTATCGATCCATCCCTCCTACCACCCCCTCAGACGAACGCTGATGAGCGGGCATGCTTCTTGCTTCCCTCCCCTCCCCGCCTTTCTCTCGGGTCTCAGCCTCCATCGAGGGCCGGGCAAGCTGGCTGGCCACAGGGACAGAAGCGCGCTGGAGACGCACTCGAAACCACCATGGATGGATGAACCGAGTTCTCTTGAGAGCGCATGCCGCCACAATCGCATGTAGACATGTCGTTCTGGTCGTCGCCTGAAGCGTGGCGCCATCCCCCCCCGCGAGACAGTACTGCCGTGTCACCTACCTCTCCGTACACCGCGCTCAACGCGCTGAAGTCTGGCTCCGACACTAAAAGCGACGGTGCCACGGCTCGATACCCTCCCGTGCAGCAGCTCAAGACTCGGAATCGAGGCCTGGTCCCTGTCGCAAGCCCTCCAGCTGCCCCCCCCCCCCCGCCCCCCCCCCCCCCCCCCCCCCCTCTCCCTGGTTCAGATCCCCCGGTTGCGGCCACAGAGACGTCGCCCCGTTCGGGCGAGCAATCGGGTTCCTGGCTCCGTTCTCTCAACGCTCCTTGGCCCGGCCGAGGTGTCGACGGGTTTGCTTATTTCTTGCCAATGACATCGGGCTGTCACGTCAGGGCAAAACCACGGGCTCTCTCTCATCAACTGTTCGTCAACGGCGACGCACCATCCATCTCAGACTCAGACTCAGACACACATACACACACACCCACAGACACCCCCAAAACCCACCCGTCCGTCCATTCGCGCCAAACCTTGTAACGACCGCCTCGGAAGCGGTAGCGCTAAAGAAAGAAGCTTGAACTCCAAGGCTGCTGCCCAAGCCTGCTACTAGATCCGGTTACCCTGTTGGCCATCCACCGAGTCCTCTCTCCGTCAAGTCCGCACATCCTGGCCTCCCCCCCTTTCTTCTCCACACACATCCGGGCGGAACTCGACGAACCCGCTGTGGAGGCCCGTTTGGTTTGCCGCCATGTCCCCGGTTTGACGTGGCCGGCAGAGCGGCCGAGCTTTAACCCCCCCTCCCACTAGTGTACGCAGTATAGCTGCTCATACGTACAACTGTATCCGTACCTACTGGTATGGATTCTTTGCACCCAAATGAGAGCATCTAGAATGTCTCACTGCCCGGGCCATGCCGCCATAGTGTAGAAGCTACCGCGGATAGACTACGGATACTGTATCCAGCCCCCAATCAAGGCATTGAAATTGACCTTTGCCCAATCTCAGACAACATCTGCGCAAGCTTGGACTAGGCGGCACCCATCCACGGCCTACCCCGTCAACGGGCCGCAACGACGAAGCCGCGGACCACAGAGCCGTCCACAACTGAAAACGGCCCATTCGCCATTGTCTCATCCTTACCTCAACCATCCCTCCCTTGACGTCCGTTCACCTGGACTGCTCCTCCGGTCTAGTTTAGGTTTTTCGCAAGAGAGATGATGCGCACCAGAAATACTCCAGGCGGTAGAAAGCAATCTGGGACGACGCAGGCGTTGTCATCAATCCTTACATAGTACAGGCACACTGGAAGCCTCGGCTCTTGCTTGACCAGCTAACATACAGGTAGTATCCGTACAGACTCTCGGAAACCGCGCACCCCTGCTCGGAGTCTTGCCCGTCCCGATTCCCCACCAATGTTTTTCCCTTTGAGAACAGAGCAGGGGGAGGGGTGGAGGGAGAGGTAAGTACTGGTAGAGGGGGGAGAAATGGAGGGACAGGAACAGACCCGCCGGGGGCCCGAGACCCTGAACGACGCAGTTCCCATCTTGACTCGAGTTCATTTCCTCAAACTCTTAGCACTGCCTTGCTTGCTCCACGGCCCCAACATCCCAAGCATGTACTGTACACTAGACCAGGCCACCACGCAGCGGGTGGGTTTAACCGCTTCAAGCCCTGTCGACCCTCGTCGAAGCCATGGATGGCCATCCGGCACCGATAACGCCAACGCCCACGCCCACGCCCACACTTGATACGCCGCGTCCCCTAGCTACCTGTCTGCTGAGTGTACACTACTGCGTAAACTACTGTACGTAGTATACGGTACAAGTGCTCGCATACCATTCCCGTCTCCCCCGAGACTGCCCGGCAGGCAAAGGCGAGCAAACAAGCAAACAAGCCACCGCCGCCGTCCTCGCCGCCATCGCCGCCGTCGCCGCCCGCCCACCACCACCACCTGTGACCGGACAGGTCTACTGCGTATGGACAAGCAACATGCTGTGCGTGAATCGTCTCGACGCCGCCCTACTTTTACAACTTCGGACGGGCCTCCGACGTCTTACACCGAGCAAGACTGACCCGTTGGCTGTCCCCTCCCAGGGTCCCAGAGGCCCTCGCGTTGACCTGCGTCCTGTTCAAGCCCGAATTTGAGCTTGCGAGTGGAGGGGAGAGGGGGGGTGGGGGTTGATTTACCTTTGCTCACCTTGGCCTGCCACTTGTCACTGCAGCAGGATGAACGTTGTTCGTTTTGTGCCATATTCTTCCTGCCAGCATTCCCCCTTTCGCCAGCCAGCCAGCCAGCCCATGGCTTTAGTAGTATTCTTAGCACCTTTGGTCGTCTTCTAACCTTTCTGTTCCGACACACCCTCCTGGGGGGGGGGGTTGATCTCTTCCGTGATGGGTGGGAAGACAGGACGACAGAACCACTCGTACGCTACGCAGACAGTGCCAGTGGTCCAGAAGCTCACCCAGAAAGCCGTCGCAAGGATACTCGCTCATACCCTAGGCGATGCTGATCCGCCCCGCTCCAGCCTGTTGATGTGTGTGGAATCGCTGACCTGTCGACTTCTCTCTCTCTCTCTCTCTCTCTCTCTCTCTCTC